>CABFWO010001581.1:0-120375 GCA_902155825.1 Timema genevievae | reverse complement strand
CTTTGAAAAGCTACCAGACCAAATTATGTATCCCTACGCCGAACCATATGATCTGCAAAAAACATGTCTTTAGCAGTTATCACTTCTGACAGTCAAAATTTAGGTATATACCTAAATGTTGACTGTCAGAAGTCAGCTGTGAACTGTCAGTCAGCACCAAATAAGCTGTAACCTGGGTGTATTTAATGTGGGTTTCCCCTTTCGCAGTGATGAATTAACGGCTGGGGTTTGGGTGTTGTGTCTGTTCTAGATTTAAGTTAGTTTATAAGTCGTGTGCTGATATAATCAGTCGATTTAACAAGTGCACGTTAAATACCTTGGGGGAAAAAATGGATTGATGTTTATAAAACTTTAACGGGAACTAAAACATAGCGAAACAGCTATGAAGATGATAATTAGAAATACCTGCTTCAATGGCCCCATGGTCTAAGGCGTCATTCTCTCAATAGACACGACTGCCGATGACAAGGAGATCGCGGGGTTCGAATACCGGTCGGGTGTACTGAAATGTTTTTCCTAAATGGTTTCCCACTCTCCCTACAAAAAAATGTTGGTACACTTCCTATGAGTTCAACCTTTCTCATCCCTAACTTATTGGCGTAGTTTGTATATAGGCGTATAACCCAAGCGGTTAGTAAGACACGGTGCTAAAACAGTATAATAACAATAATGCCGCACTGACAAAGTTCGACTTTGACCTTGAATGAGGGTGGTTTTCTTCTCTTTGGACGAATGTTAAGAATACCATTAAAATTCACCTTCCTCGACTGAAATTATTTTAAGTTGTGGATAGTCTAAACGGGTCACGTAGCACTAAAATAAAATTAATTTTGAAACTCACTTGCCAAAAAAGAAATTGTCATAAAGTTTGATTGAGGAAACTGTCATTGAACGCTTCTCACTAACCTTGTAAGTTGTAAGTTGTAACTGTCAAATATCGGACATTCTGTAATACCTTTTCCTCCAGTGGACTATTTCTATTTCGGGAACAAGTTTCGAGAGAATTGGGTGATCTGCTTTGGAGAGGGGAACGAAGGACTGGTATGGTCGCGGCCAACTTGTTTAGCCAGACACGTTAACGGAATTGCAAAAATTTAAGTTATTTGAACAAAACTAAAACAAAATATAACTGAATGTGTTTTATAATAATATACTTTAACACGTATTAAATGTACGCGAGTGTTAAATGTTTCAAATATGTTTTAATTTCAAGATTAGAAAAAACTTAAATGTGTTTAGAGATGCGAAGTTGACTGCAACTAGAAATATTTACTGATGTTTGAGTTTGACACAATATTATTTACAGTCGTTTGGAAGTGGTTAGGTTGCAAGCACGAAGCAATTTTTTTCCCAATGTTTTTAGTAAAAACTAGAATAAAAACGGCGTCGCCCGAATACTTTTATTTGGTTGAATAATGATCATTTCAACCCACTGTTGCATTGCATTGTTTTTAACTGTGACATTTAATTGGAAGTGTGCGAGCTGTTCATCGTTACTCGGTGTAAATACCCGGGCGAACTATCCACGGGCCAGTTTAAACTCCCGATCCATGAAAGGTGATTCAAGAAAATTTTGCGAAGAGATTTCTTCTGATCTCTTACGAGAAATCCACGCTTCGGCCTATAACAGTCGTTATATGTCCATAGACAAACCGAAAGAAGAGCCTAAACACTCCCCCAACTCTCAGGAAGGGGGCGTAGGGCAAAATGGCCCCAGTGACGAGGCTACGAGGATATACAAGGACACCGTGCAGGCGTCCAACGAAATGCCCTCATTCGCGGTGAGTCAAGATTTCCATAGAATAATCAGCAATGAACCCGCTTGGGCCTTAGGAACGCTCCATAAAAGGGGTGTGCCAATATTGAAGTCTTTAAACCTAAGTTTGACGGAAGGGATAAATCAAGGACAAAAGGTGACGACCACGGAGGAAAGTGGAGATGCATTTAAGCAGGCTAGGTCGAATCCAATTGAAACGGGTAATGCTTACAAAACATTGTTGACCACAATTCCACAAAACAGACAGCGAAACAAAAGGACTGCGCCGAGACCGTGGGTTTGTGATACTAGGATTCGTTGGATCGACCTAGGTGATAACTACTTCCCACGCTATTTAAGATCAGTTGAGTGTGTCTCCAAGACATGTTGGTATGGCAAGTATTCCTGTAAACCTAGGGCATTCACTGTTAAACTACTCCGACGCCAAAATGAATTTTGCGTCCCGAAAGACGGGCAATTGAAGCCTGTAAAACTAACAGTGACTTCCCTTCCAAACGAGCTACAAGAACTCTGGGTATGGGAAGAAAGAGCTGTTTCCTTTTGTTGTGAATGTGTAGAAAATGACAACTAAGGTATTCAACTTCTGCCTATCTAAATAAATATGTCTTTCTTATGATATAATGACTATAGCTTACCAACATTAAATAATTAAACTTATCATGACCTAATATCATTGCAATGTTGGACAAATCAAGATTGTTTTTTCTTAATATATATGGTGAGTGACAAAGTTTGCCAACATTAAACAATTAGGCTACACTTAAAGTGAAGTAATATCATTGTAGTGTTAGGTGGACTTAGCCTGACTTTTATTGTTAGATTATTTTGTGTAGGCTTACTCGAACACAATAAACCCTGTGATTTAGTTTTGTTCAAATTTGTAACTAGAATGTAGCTTAATTGATTAGGCTCTAGTTACTAATTATTTGATGATTCAAAATGAAACTAGTTCAGCCTCATTGAAAGTGTAAAGGACTTGTAATGGTATCAATTCATATTGAGATGGGGTTTTTTTCTACACTCTTGGCCTCTTTTTCCCAGTTTAATAGTGGAGATTTGTTATAAAACTCCCCTAAACTTAGATTATTTTTTACAATAAAGCGTCATTAAGGGCTCTTAGTAGGGTTAGGTACCGGTACTTCAAGTCCACATTTGGGTGCTCGGCATATAGTGTATGACCATACATGTGACCTGGCCTCATAACAAAATGCCAGGTCATATACTACATTATTTATATGGGTGATACTAAGTCGCTCATATTTGTGACCAAGCGAGTGGCTTTCACAAGGTTGTCGCATAGTATGTTCATCCTAATTTAAAACAAGGCTTTGCATGCTGGGGTCCACATTTTAAGGCTGGCCGTGGGCTTAATTTAGGAGTCCAAGATGTGTCTGTACTAAATTTTATTAATTTAAGGAAAATATCTTTATTTTTTCAAAAAAGTAAAAATCAACTTAAATTGTTTTCCTAACACTTCCAGTTAAGCCTAGGTGTAGTTTGTTCGTAGCTTATTGCAGGTGTCTTATTAAATAATAGGCCTACTTGATATAGAAAAAAAAGGCTACATAGGCCTACTGTA
This sequence comes from Timema genevievae, assembly GCA_902155825.1. Lineage (NCBI taxonomy): Eukaryota > Metazoa > Arthropoda > Insecta > Phasmatodea > Timematidae > Timema > Timema genevievae. The sequence continues at coordinate 117,019 of CABFWO010001581.1, read as the reverse complement.
AAAGAAAAAGAGCTTAAACAAGAAATTAAAAGTTTATATCTTAGTCAAATAGATGAGTTTATTTTGAAGACAAATCTTTCTATTAACATGTTGAGCCTCAGCTGGAATGAAAAAAATTTGCTCCTCGGACCAAATTAACTTTTTGGCCTCAATCAACTAGTAACAAAACCCACATTCTTGGAAAAATAGTTTAAAAAAATAGTTTTTGTATAGGGGTAAAAAATAAATTTTGTTGAGTGTGTGCCATAAACCTACTGTCATCAGGCCGGATATTCTCATGCTGTCCTTAGCTCATTGGTAGCCCCAATGGGACACAAAAAAAAGTTTCTCGGACCAAGGGTGCAGTATGTTCTCTGAACCTAATGCTGTCCTGCTCAACAGTCACACCCATATGAATGTGATACACTAGGCTGTAGGAAAGAGATCAGAAACAAAATTACGTCACGTGGTTTGTGTGAAAAGTTCACTTAACCACAATGGGGATCAACATTTTAAAGATGCCTCACTTCATTATTTTTATGGAGGACAGTTTTGGAGACAGTGAATAATTTTATTTGTTTCACATAAGAAAATAAATATAATGAATGGATATAAGTTAGGCTTTTATTATGCTTTTGTGATTGTGTCAATTCAATACTTTTGAAACTAATAAATTAATTTATGAATCAAATAGCCAAAGATATTATTATTTATGCTTTTTGTGAGGATTACTCCATCTATATATCATATTCTGAAAATTGAAAAATGACACCTGGACACAGGAATTGAACCCGGGGCTTAGTACACCAATGTTCTAACCACTGAGCTATCCAGGAATTGTCCCATGCCCAGGGTCATTATTCACTCATATTTTTAAGGCAGAGTCTATGATGGACGTGTGGAAATCGTTGGCTACAAATGTGTGATTTTCTTAAGATCACAAGCTAGCAGATAACGCAGCCACCTTCGACTCGGTAGGTGGCTTAATGCTGCCACTTGTACAATTATTATAATTGTAAGGGATTGCATATTTAAGAATCAAATAGCCAGAGCTTTAGTCTTTTTAGTGAGGATTACTCCATCTGGATATCATATTCTGAAAATAGCATGGATAAAAATAGCTTTGGCCATTTGTTTCTTAAATATGCAATCCCCTACAATTATAATAATTGTACAAGTGGCAGCATTAAACCAACTACCGAGTTGAAGGTGGCTGTATTATCTGATAGCTCTTGATCTTAATAAAGTCACACATTTGTAGCCGACAATTTCCACCCGTCCATCATGGACTCTGCCTTAAAATACGAGTGAAGAATGACCCTGGGCACAGGACGATTCCTGGATAGCTGAGTGGTTAGAGCATTTGCGTACTAAACCAAAGGTCCCGGGTTCGATTCCCATATCCAGGTGTCATTTTTCAATTTTCAAGAAATTCATTTATATTTAGATATTGTTTGATGAGCTGGTAACGACCATTGTAATTTACAAAAAGAAAAAAAAAAGGAACTATTAGACTGAAATTAATATCATGATGTATTAAATTTTGGTGAGATTTTTCAACAGATAAGTTCAAATAAAAAATTTTCCTCCAAATTGAAGAAATTAATCAAATTTTATTTTTTATCTTTCTGAAACATCAACTTCAATTTAAAGGGATCCTTTCATTGGTAAAAAATGTTTAGCAATTTAAAAGAAGACCCCATAACTATTAAGACCATTGGTGGTGCATCAATGACACATGCTGGGGCAAGTGCCTCTAATGTTAAATATCTCAATAATTTAATGTGAAAGAACTCACTAAGTTTGATTATCTAATGATCCTGGTGGTCTAGGGGTAAGGTGTCGGACTTCTGTGCTGAGGGTCCTGGGTTCAATCCTCGGTCCCGGCACAGATTTATCTGATTACCAAACCCTTACTTCACCTCTGACAAGACATGTATTAATCACAACTTGTGAATGTGAGGAATGCCAGGCCTCCACTGGGGGGGTTGGATCCCACGTTAAACGGTATGTCCTCCATTTCATCTCACCATCACCCTACCATTACACATTAGTGTAAGTGCATATAACCCGAATGGGTAGTAAGACGCGGTGTTAATAATAATCTAATGATCCTGTTCAACAGTAGTCAGCTTTCTTAGCTTAGGAGTCATTGTCTTTTCCTCAGCAATTTTTTGATCAATAGGCCTTGAGAAGATATTCAGAGAGGGTTTCCTTAATTTTATCACATATTTCCCATCCTTTATATCCCTTCCTTTACCTTTTATCACCCACTCCTCCTAATTTTTTACAAGTGTTGTGACCACAACACCTTGACCCCTCTGTGTAAGCAATGATTCCCAACCTTATTTGCTGAGAGTAACCTTTAAAATATTTAATAGAATCTTGGGGAACCCCTAGCTTGCTGATATATATATTAGGTTTGATGGGAATAAAATACAAAATTTACGGGTAGGTCTAAATCGGTAGGGTTGATTGGTAATTAACTCATACTTTTGACTAAAATATTTTAAGAGGATTTATCATCTATTTCTTTTTACAAATTACTGTTCATTAGTACTTGAATTTTGCTTGGAAATATTCTTACTAACCTCACTTTTAGCATTATTACCGGCTCTCTTCGCTTCATTTTCTTCGGATACACTAGTTCTCTTAACATATTTCTACACCGTCTAAAAATAATGGACAGGCCAAAAAAGAAAAAAAAACACACAAGCTTTTGCAAATTCTTGCAGAACTCCGACCACAAACTTGCCCAGTGTTCCGCAGAACCCTGGTGGGAATCACTGGTATAAGGGTAAGCTTTCATTTCGCAAAGAGCCAATTGGAACAAGTAAAGCACAAATATTATCGGCAGGAACATTAATCAAAATCTAATGATAATAAAACACATCTGATGAATTTCTTATTTTTGTGAGCCTTTGAGTTGATATCGAGACTTTAATCAATTTTGAAAAATAATGTATAATCTTCTCAATATTACCCACACAACGCTCCCATTTTCATCACTACTTCTTCTCTCCATCCAGGGTCCCAATTTACACAACTCTTCTCCAAGGTTATCCTCACATAGGTTACTTATTGTAGGGTCTATTGTGTACAACAATATCTAATTACTAAGCCTAAGGGACAGTTTCATAGTCAGATTTAGTACGCCTCAAGTGCAGCGTTCTACTAAATACAAGTCGTCACCTACCTGGAATTGAATGGAATGGGCCAGTTTCATATGCGAAACTGGCCCATTCCATTTTGGTCTAGGTAGGTGTTGTCCTGTATTTAGTATCGACTCGCACTTTAGGCGTACTAAATCTGACTATGAAACTGTCCCTAAAGGTTCTTTGAAAAACTTACAGTTTGAATCCCAACTAAGTGAACACCGGCAACAGATTTTGTTTTGATTTTAACTCTTCATTTGCTTATCACTTGTTAGACCTATTAATTTATTATGTTTTTAAATATTTAACATTCACTTTTTTGAACCGACTGATTATATCAGCAAACGAGAATTTTCTATGAGTGAGAGCGAAAGGGCATACCAATTTTGCCGGGAAAAGTATTTTCACATACCTTCCAGGGTTCTTTAACATGTCACAATCGACATTGGACTGAAGGGTTTACTTCCCCTTAGAAGGAAGTTGTGCTACGGATTTTTATCACCCAAGAAAAATCTGTCTACCTCGGCTGGGTTTGAACCCACAAACATTGGGTCCCTAAGACCACCTAGGTCGACTTAGTCATTTACTAATCTATGCATTTTATGAAGTTTTATCACAATATTTATTGAGAAGTCATTAAATTATAAATATAGCTCTTTAGGTGCAATACAAATTATTGGCTATTAATTTTGAGCAGTCTGGTGACCTTAAATAAGTCTGGGTTAGAAATATTATTGATTTTGAAAATCTATTAGTGACATTTAGATTCACTCTTGCCCTCATTTGAACTAATACAATATTTGTGACCATGCATGTGAAACCATACCATAAATCGGAAATATGCGTTTTTATGTTAATAGTTTTGAATAGAGGATAGAATTCTAAAAAGAATGATGTAAGAGTCGGCTATGAAGTTCAATTAATGATTTTTTACAGAATTTTGAATGCAATAGTTTACAAAATCATACCATTTGGAAAATTAAATCACCATGGCGACTTAAGGTATGGTTTCATTTCCATGAAGATGTATGTTAAATGACTTATTTAACCACTTTCAAGTGAAGATATATGAGTTTTAGACACAGTAAAATGTAGTTAAAGAGAATCAACATTTTACACTTACAATTTATTTTTTCGCCGTCTTGTAAAATTAGCCTAGCAACTTATAGTATGTTTTAACATACACAGTCACATTTTATACACTTATGCTAACTTTTTAAAAAACAAAATTTAGTTTTATAGAGTAGCTAGTTAAACTGTCTTTGGGGACATTTTTATAAACAACTTACCTGTAATAATTTAACCATAGGACATTAGTCAAGCTCAGTGATGTTGTCATAAAATAGTTTTTTTTATTCACCCTGTCCTACTACCTGTTCAGGTTATACACGTATGTTCTAATTAGGCTAGTGAATTAGGGATGAGGAAGGTTGAACTTAGAGGAAGTGTACTTACATTTGTGTGGAGAGAGTGGAAAACCATTTAGGAAAAACTACCCTTATTACACTGGACCGGGATTTGATTCCTGATTTCCCTGTCATCATTAGTCTAGTCGAACACGAGAATTATGCCTATGACCATGTGGCCACCAAAGCGGATCATAAAATGAAAAATTGTGGGTTTCTGTTGAAACCAAAACATGTTGCAACTTTTAAGTAATCGTTATACATATAACCCCTTTGGAAGTGTTAAATTGATTGTATTTAATAAAAATATATTACCAACACATTCTTAAAATATAATATTTATGTTAAACAATAAAAAATTTGCTACGTTGAAGTTCCTTTTTGGTCATATTAAAAAGCACCTGAGCACTGCTAGGACTTTATGACACCACTGAAATTAATACTTGTCATTTTTAAAATTGAAATAATCACTATCAGACATTTCTTCTAAAAAGGTGTCGTTTCAAAGTGATTTCTTGAAAACAGGTGGTACCACTTGGCATTTTGAGTTTGATGGGAGATTTAGATAAAAATGTGACAAATTTACTGAGACAATAACTTGGATAGTGCAGTTGATAGACCAGTATATGCATAAAGTTTCAGGGTTGAGGTTCAAATTTCTGTCAGAATGTAGTTTTTTTTAATTAACTTATTTTCATCAATAGTTTCTTGTTGTTTCACAATTTTAAATCTAAGTTGTAAAACCTTTGCCTGGCTACAAATCAAGTCAGAGAACTTTAAATCAGTCTGCCAAGTCCCACTATTGGCTGATCTAGGATGTCTGACAAACCTACTTTTAAAAAAACTTTGTGAAGGGACTTTTTCTGTTATTGGGATTTTATTATCTCATAAGGATGTGCCAATTCTTTGGTACCATGATTATTCCCGGTTCCATTTCTACTGAACACAAAGAAATTGAAATAAAATATAATTTCCTTACTTTTATTTGGCAAGTTTTTGGTTTTGTACAAGTGCATATTAAAATCCCTCAATTTTGTGTATTTGCATTTTTTAAATATTTTTTGTTAGTCTGGTACTGAATTGTTGACATTAAATTTTTCTCACAAAGGCTATTTAATGAGCTAAATGATTAAAAAAAAGAAACAATTACTCCACCATTCTATTAATAACTGTACAAACTAATCAAATTTTGGACAACCAAACACAAACAAAATAAATTAATTGCACATTAAACTTAATAATAAATACCGACACATGATGAAATAATTGTGTGATGACCAGATTGACTATCTATGCTAAGTAAATGGCCCTGAAAGGACAATAAAAAAAAGAAGCAAGCCTTGATCAGACCTCCCACAACCTGGAGAAGCAACGAAACATGAATAGTCTCACTGCCAGTCCATATAACTTGAATTTTGATGAAAACAAACTTGGTATGGTATTGGTTTAAGTATCATTAGGCCTAATATCACAGGGTGTCTACCATCCGGGAAAATCAGGGAAAACGGGAATTAGCCGGGAATTTGAAGTGATCGGGAAAAAACGGGAATAAGTCGGGAATTTAGTAAATTATAATAAAAATCCGGGAAAATGTTGTTTTAATCAAAATATGAAACATGATAATCACTAAATCAGTAAATTATAATGTGATTCAAACCGTCATTTTTTTTGTTTGTAGCTGTAAAATATATTTTTTAATTCTTAGTAAACAATGTTAATACAGATTAAAAAAACATGTTTATTTAAATTTTTAAACTTATTATTAATCATAACAAAATATTAATAGAAAAACGAGGGGGGAGGGAGCGAGCTAAAAGTATGTGACATACTTTTTAGTCGGGAATTTTAGGAAATGATCAGGGGAAATCAGGGAAAAGGTCGAGGATTTCATTGGTCAAGTTTAGTAGACACCATGTATCAGTATGTAATGTAAATTAAGCATGCTTAGGTCAACCATCTGTGATCTTTTATCGAGTATCTGAACACAAATTATTGAACAAATATTAAAATGAAAACTTGTATAAAGTGTGATATTCGTATACCATAGCTCTAATTTTCACACTCTGTGTTTTTTTGTTATTTTTCATTATCGATTAAAATCATATAGGTTTATTTATCTCACTTAAGAAATGCTTTGATAATTGTGTGGGGCTGAGTTTCATAAACCTCTTTAAACTGGTCATAGCATACTTAGTATCTTTCTTAGATTATTTTGCTAACTACAGGTTTAATTTTCTAGTTTATCCTTCTTAATTCTTATGAGCTGAAATTATTCCTTCCGAAATGTCATTGTAGATAGTTCCTTTTGAAACATACGACAAGCGGGCACAACTGATTATAGATGGGTCGTTATCAAATCAAGATCCTATACCGACTTACTATATAGGTTTTCCTAAAGGATAATTTGTTATTAAATGTATCCCTACTTTATTTTCATTTTATTAAAAGTACATTTACTCTTGGTGAATCATATAAACTCTTATTTATTTTAACAAAAGTTTTTACATTTTAAGTACGGTTATTAAAATTCATTATAAGTTTACTAAGAAGTATTTTTATCCAAAATGAAATCAATAACTTATATTTTTAAAAAATACACATTTTAACTATGTCAGCAAACATAAATTTGGTGCATTGATGGTAACAAACTTATGTATTTAAGGTTGGCATGCCCAAGCTTAGCTTAAATCAAGGATAGTGTTTCAAAACAGAAAACAGAAAATTATATTTCATTGCTGTCAATTATTTTATAAATACCATATATGTATATGATTATTTATATTCATTTAACACATGTATGATACCTACAAAATGTACTATCCAAATCATTTAAAAGGTTACACTATCATCTTAATATTATTTTACACAAAATTACATAAAGAAGCTTATAAATCTATATAAATAGAAGTTTTAAAGTATTTATAAACTATATTAAATGAAAAAGAAAACAACTAAAAAGAAAATGGCTGTATATTATTAATAATACTATCACGAACAATACATTTACAAATTAAAAATAAACATTAGCTACATTCATTAACAAACAATAGAATGGCAGTGAATTAAAAGATTAACTATAATTGAAGCAAACACTTCCTAAGACTCATTAAGTCCTGTAAATAGTTTCAATAAATATTGTGAAACTGGCCAATTAAGATGAATGACTGTAAGCTATTTATTTCTTTGAATTACAAATAATTGTAGAATCATTTAAAGTAATGTCTATCATGAGTTACCTATGAACATTTTCAAATTTTTTTTTCTTGAAATGTTTTATAAAGCTAACAAATAGCAACAAAAACTTGAATTTATTTTTTCAAAATATGTTTCAACATTTCACTGCATTTCACCAGATCTTTGTTATTTTGTTGTTATAAGTATCAATAAACATATAACCATAATATATAATAATAAATAAATAGGGCCTATTTGACTTGAATAAAAAAAACTGACCCAGGTCATAGACTGGAAACAGTAATGGATATAAAAAAACAAAACATAGTGCAAGATAGAAGAGGGTAGGTTTAGAACATATATTTTGTCAGTGTTATGAGCAACTATATTGTTATTTTATTGGCATGTTGGTCTGCCAAAATTGATCATATGAGTTGACAGAGTAAAACCTATAATAATAGGCCTAATGTAGGGCCTATCTATAGTAGCTTTTGTGACTGAAACCAACTATCCTAATGAGAATACCAACAATTAGTGTTTTGCAACACAAAGAACTTAAAATGCACTAGCTATAACAACCTTGAAAATGTTTGTTGTTATTTAAATCTGACTTAAAAGTCTACCTATGTATATAACATAATTTGATTTTATTATATTTTGGTGTACTGTATTTTATTTAACCATAGCTCCAACACATTTTGTGTATTTTATTTTATCCAAAAATATATGTTTTTCTACAAATAGCCTAATTTGTTTTTATACAAGGAATATCTATTAGGCAAAATCTCTTATATTAATCCAATCTCACTTAGATTGAGTTAATCTAGTTTCATAGAATTGTTTGTCAGATAATGATCACTACTCTTGTCTATTTATTGTAGTTGATTAAACTGTCAACATTTATATAAAATATTCCTAAAACAAAACTTTTGGAAAAGTCTGTAACAGAAAAATATGTTTTAATTACAGTACCTACAACAGTAAAATTTTGAAAAATAGTCATGCTAATTTGAATTATTTCATAGAACACAATAGCTATGACAATATGATTGATATCTTAAGTACACTAATGTCAAACAATCATTCATCAGCATTTTAATTACAAGAAACTAACTTCCATTGGATGGACGGAATGCCATGGAAGAAAAACTAGGTGATTGGGGTAAAGTCCTTGATAACAGTACCCTCAAGGCATATTTTATCTTTAATATCAAATATGATATAAAAAAAATCATTCTAATGACAATATATTATGTTTAATTTAGCAATTTTACAGTAACTCATTTTAAAAAGTATTGTGTTTTTATACAATCCATAAGTTAAATTTTGAAATTTTATTTATCCAATAAAGTAATTTAAATTAAATGCTGAAAATGGCATTTGGACTTAAAACATATTTTACTAATGATTTGTAAATTGTCATAATCCAAACCAAATATTATTTCGATATATGCCTGATCAACACCACTATGGAAAAACAAAACAAAAAATTGCTAAATATTCTTATGTACAAAATCAACAACTTTTTTCCCTTAAAAATAATCTTATCGTTCTGATTATTTTTTAATTTTATGATTTACAAAATAATCAAACAATGGTCCAATAATCTCTTATTCAGTTACAATAATTCTCACTCGTAGAGACAAAGGTTTTTCCCAGCTGTCATTACTTATCGTGTTGTTGTGGCCTATTGGGCGGCTATCAATCTCAAGATCAAATATTCCTGTGTGTTTGAGCCGTCGTCTAAAGTGAAGTGCCCACACACCATGTTTCTTCACCATCTCAAACTGCCCACGAGTGTTGCCGATGGAGATTATGTACTCGAAATCGTTCTGTTGAAACAACACCTTAATTACTTTTATTGGTGAAATATTTAAACACAGAGCGTTTAGCAGTTTATTTTAATATCACAGTAATGAGGAAATAAAGGAATTGCACTAGCATAGGCCTGATGAGATAGTAGAAATCACGATTTGTTAAAAAAAATCAACCTTAGTGTGATTATTCAAAATTAAAATTTCCTACAGTGAATTACATTTTTCTTTCTATAATATTATAGAAAAAAGAATCACACTAAATTTTTATAGACTTATATACAGTAAAATCTTACTAATCCGATTATAGTTAATTCGTATGTCGGATAATCCAGAGCGAAAATATGTCCAGTGAGGATGGTAAAATAAAGTACTTGAGTTTGCCACCAGACACAAACACACTGCCTTAATACATTGCATCTCTATGGCATGCAAGCACACGTTCCTTTATGAGGTGATGGTGGTGTTGGAAGACAGAATGGATGAATACAACACAAGAGGAAGAAGAATGTTGGCAATGGAAGGACGCTAAAAAGGAAACTTTAGGGTATGGCTGAGAAAAAAAAATTCTTTCAAAATAGGTCTGGTAATATTGAATTTGAAACAGAGGATTTTCAGACTGTTTAAAGAGTATCTTAAAAGAAATCATGCAAAAAATATCCAAGATTGCCTTGAACTGTATGAAGGAGATCCTGGTTTTCAACTTCTGACAGAGGAAAATATTGCTGCTGTTGTTATTAAGGATTCTGCTATGGAAGAAGAATCAGATAATTAACTAGATAAACTACAAGAATCTACAATTATGAAGAAACTTACTAGCTCTGCAAGGTATATCATTGATGCAGTAATGAATTATGGGGATTCTTTTAACATAATATCAAAAATTGTAGTTATATATGAACTCCTAAGAACTGTGAGGGAAATAACAATTAAAACCGGCAGCAGAGGTTTGTCTAGACAAAACTTTACACTTTCTTCAAACCTGCATTATTATGTTAAAAAACAAGCACAATTTTTTAGTCTTTTCTACCTCTTTGTCTTGGGGAAACAACTGCTGGACTCACTGTTTATATCGGTTCTACATGGTCTAAGGCAGTGTTTACCCCATTTTCACTAGTCGTGAATCCCTTTTGGGACCAGCTATTTTGTTAAGTTATACAGTCATCACAAATTTAGATAAGGCTTTAGTTGTAAGCTAAACAAAGTTTTTACAGAGGGAATGAAAGGTTTATTAAAGTTAATAATACTTGCTTACATCAAAACATGGGTTAATTTGTTCATCAGACTTACCACTATAAAAAATTTTTGATTAATAAACTCATTAGTATGTCATGTACTACCAGAAATTCTGAAGGTACACTTGTTTGAATTGCAGGCAGGGTTTAAAAAACCCTGGGTTATTTAAAAAAAACAGTTGGGTTATATTGTTTTTTGGGGGGTTTTATTCAGGGCTATATAGTAAGGGCTGTCTCACTACGGCTCTGGAGGTGGTCCTCTCTCATTCAAGACGTGACGTCACCGGCCTGATGGAGCTCGAATGACACACAAAGAACGCTCGAAAGTTCCAAAACATAACTCACATTTTCTCGTAAACTACTTGAACAATCACAGTCATTTTTTCAGAATTTGTTATAAAAACCTTTTAAGACATGAGGAAATTATTAAAATTCCCATATTACAATTGGTTTGCTTTTAAAAAATTGTTTTCTAATGAAAGAACTATGATGAAGTTTTTGTAGCAGACACATTTTCACTCTGTTGAAAAGTTTTTTCCTAATTGAAATAGATGGGTAGTATAAGCGTACGAAATGATGACCATGAACTGAATTTTATTTAAATATAAGACTCATCTCTGTAGCTTAATTACTTTGCTCAGTTTGACGTGTTTAGTTACGAGATATTTTAGCGCGCTTGGTTTTAGATAGACTGAATGAGGCTTGTCAGAAAGACTGGTCCGTCAATAATATTTAAACTAGTGATATTAATCACTATACAAAGTAGTAAATAGAATTAATTCAAACCAAACCTTCTTGAAATTTACAAGAACCTCTAATAATATTGTTCATAATATAATAATAATAATAATAATAATAATAATAATAATAATAATAATAATAATAATAATAATAATAATAATACAGAAAAATAAGTACACAATATAATAATACTATAATATCCCTTGCATAAGCTGCCTACATATACAAGCAAAACTAATACATAACACTTTATATACTACTGTTGGTATAATAATAATAATAATAATAATAATAATAATAATAATAATAATAATAATAATAATATAACTTGCGTACTCTATAGCATAAGGAACTCACACAAATTTACATGTATTTGTTATTTCTTGGATTGTATCCATTTCTTAGCTTTCTTAGTTTCGCTTCGCTTACATTGCTTATTTCTATTTACATGTCTAATTCTAATGAACGTTCTAACTCTTGCATAAACATGAATAGCTTGTGCACACACTTGAAGAAATTTAATAGAAATTTATTAGAAATTTATTAGATAGCCTTTTTTTTAAGTTCTTTCATGATACCTCTCTGTCTGCTGTATGCATTTTCCTCGCCATGAAGTGATTTGAAAATTGTCTCGAACTAAACATCACGCATTGGAATACTACTGTATTAACACGTGGTGATTTGGCAGGTGCCGCGCTGTGTCTGGCCGGTGACGTCACGTCAGTGCTCCCCCCTCCAACTAGCGGAACCAAGGCGGCAGCGTTAGCATCAAAGAACTGGGACAGCCCTTACTATATAGCCCTGGTTTTATTGGGGTTTTTTGGATTTTATTGGTTTTTTGTGGTTTAATTAAAGATATTATGTATGTTGTGTGATCAAACCAATAATTCAAATATATTAATTATTCAGGATCCAGAAAAACATATTTTTATTTTAATATAGTTTGGCAAGTATTAATAAGAGACATAATAAAGGAAAACAATAATGCAACAATGTAATTCTTGGCAACAATATTGTATAAGCTAGCAGGTTGAAAAAAAGACCGTTTGTATAGAAGGAATAGAAAGAGGGGGGAAGGGTAGGGGAGACCATGCATCAAATTACTGGGAAGCCAACTTCAGAATTGATTTGTTGCTTTCTTTAGTTATAGATAAAAAGTAAGAACTTTTGTAATCTCATTTGCTTTTTTGATAAAGTATTATTTCTAGGGCCTAGCATTAATACAGTGTAAATACCTTAAAATGATATTATCCCAAGCGAGTTGCTAGTTGAACATATTATTTTGTTCAACCAATTAAAACATATTTTATAGCTTAGTCTATTGTATACAATTTGTAATTTCAAAGAATGTGTACAACACCATAATACAAATCTGTGTGTTGTTATTATTATTATTAATTTTTTTTTCAAACAAAAGGTTTTCAACAGAATGACTAACCATTTTCAAAAATTAGACGATTGATTTGTATCCAAAATATAATAAGTGTTTTTTTAATAAAACCCAGGTGGTTTTTTTTTTTTGGGCTGGGTAAAATTGTAACAACCCTGATTGCAGGTGACATGAAGTTAAAGGTGGGGAGGTGCACTGGAGGTGGTTTAGCACATATGATTCATACTATATATTTATCATCCCCTCTGCTAAAATGGTTGCACTTTACCTCATCCTGACACTTTTAATTAACACTTAAATAACATTGATGTTAAATGTAATAATAATCTTCTTTTTTTAATAAAGTGAAGACTTTATCTGTCTGTCTGTCATGATCATTGCATGATATCTACTGCACACAGAGGGCTGACATTTTAAAATCAGTAGCTCCTGTGCACAAACATGTGCACCTTAAAACTGGAATTTTAAATTTTTGATAAGATTTTAAATTTATTAAAAACTGGATCAGAATAAATAAAATGAAGAGATTTATTTTCTGTCTGTTTGAAGCCGGGTACCTACTTTAGCTAGTAAGTTTAATAAACAAGCCTTAATATATTTTTTGTATTTTGGGGCTACAACATATAATGTATAGGAATTTTCTTTTTCCCCACGCAGCAACAACCAATAAATAATTCACCATAAATTAACAGTGGTCACACCAAGATGAATAAATGTTCAAACATATTATTAAAGGGAACAACATATAATGGATGGAATTTACAATGAAAAGAATACAGTCCACACTCTACATTGCTGCCATGGGTCAAAGAGGAAATGCACCTCAAATTTAAGTGAAAAAATGTTTTCCTTAAAGAGTCATAATCACATTATTAGTCTGAGTAGCAGTAAGCTTTTAGTTTCAGAAAAAATAATCATGGTGGCCTAATCTGTAATCTGGCAGTTTAAATGGTTTGAATCACTAAAAAAGAAGCACCGTTAAAGGGCTTCAAATAATTTAATAACTTATTTTGTATATATAATCAAGTTATAAAGGTTAGTTTGGTGATTATTGATTGAAATAAAAAAATTGAAGTAGATAATTAAATAAATAGAGTACGGTACTTCATTCCTTTTAAAAGCTTAATCTCACCTTAATAGCGGGTTGCAATTTAATTATCCTCAAACGATGTTTTGTTTGGTTTAAGCTGACTCTAAGGATAATCTGTTGGTCCTCGTGGTGGTGCCTTACTTTCCTTTTCTTTGAAGTACTTGATTTGTGAACCTGGGGACAGAATACACTCATTCATTTTAATAGTTAATAAATAAACAAGCAGAATTTGGTGTGTGCTAGCACACTTGACTTTGACCCATCAGGAATGGTAATGTGTTGATATAATTTAGTTCAGATTACGATCCTTCACTTTGTGTTCATTTAAATATAGTTGTTAATAGCCAATAAAATGGTGATAAAGCATATATATTTGTTGAAAAAAGATAAACAAATATGAGAATCCTTTTGGTTTTTCACACTAATGGTATTACTACCAAGAGATCTTTGCTCTGATGCTATTACTCACAACCAAAAGCTTTTCACGCTGATGTTATTTCGTTCCGTAGATTTTAATTCTGATGAGATTTCTACCAAAAGTTTTTTATGCTACTTTGCTTTGTTCTGATTACTATCAAAATTTATGATGCTATAACTTTATTACCAAATTTTTTTCTGCTCTGATATGACTTTAAATATCATTTTGTTTTGATGGTTTTACTTTACTAGCAAAAGGAATTTTGTTTTGATGCTATTGCTTTCAATATATTTTTGTTTCAATTCTATTGCTACTAAGAAATTAGTTTGTGTGACATTTTAAAATCATAATTAATCTAAGAAATATATGCATTAACATCTTAGTTTTCGTGTTTAGCTAGTCTGCCAAGGACGGGGCGATCAAGGTTCGAATCTCGCTCAGGTGAACTGGGGGTGGTTTTTCCTATATGGTTTTCCACTCTCCCTCCGCGCAAATGCGGGTTCACTTATATATTTAACCTTCCCAATTCCTAACCCATTAGTGTAATTAGTACTTAAGCATATAACTCAAATGGGTAGTAAGACGCGGTGCTAAGTATATATATAAAACATATTAGTGTTTTTGTTTCTAATAATATATATATAAAGGTTATATTTTGTTATTTGTGAGAAGGTATAGGAAAGATGAGATGGAAGCGTACAAAATGGGACAAATGCAATATGGCTTTTACAAAGAAAACAACACAGTTTACACTTTACATTTTTGCCATTAAACAAAGAGGTAACAGCTGTCCCTTGAAGAAAATTATCAGGAGGGATTGTTAAACATGCAACACATGTTATATCAATGTTACAAATCATATTTTAACTAGTAAAAAAATTAAACCTTAATGCTGGAATAAAGCTCAAAACATTGCAAGCTATACAGGTATTTTGATTTTTTATTTATTACTCCCCCAAAGGAAAATAATTAAATAAAATTAAACTTGTTTTAACTTTTAAGCAAGGGAAAATAAAATTTCTCAACTCGCACCTTTTTGCATTATTTTTCTGGATCAATTATGTTTTGAATATTCAATGAAGTTTTAAATTTTAATGGATAAATTATTTATTTCCATTCAAATTATTTAACTCAAATGTCAAAGTTGTGGATCATTTTTTCAACCTTTATATAGTTATTGCTTAAATACATTTTAATTTTTCTTTACTGGCTTTTACACAAGTGGAGGTGTTACTGCCTAGTAATGCACTTTATATTGAACTCTGAATCAGTTGCATTTCACCCACTTTGGCACCATAAAACAAAACCAAGTGCCTTAAAGGTGGTTAGTCAGCATAAGAAGCTCAGCACCTCACTATTGGCTTAAAAGTTACTTTTCTCTTGATTTTTTTTCTCTTGATTATGCTTCAATTAGAATACTGTAGTCTAGAGGCTAGTTACCAAATAAAACAAAAGCTTAATTTAAAATACAAGTTTTTTTTAATTACCAGGGCCAGCCTGGACTTTTGAGACCTGAAAATGATCAAAAAATTACTGGTAAAATTAACTAAAAATTGACATAAAAATATAAACAAAACTTGTAATGAATGCACACGACTAAATAAATCATGCACTTTACAAATGGAAACTAAAAAAAAAAAATCTTTGCAATAAAAATCCTTTTACAACTAAACTCTTGCATTATGCTAAATATTAAATTGATTCACAAATATTTTCTTCGGAAGCAATAACTTTCCCATCCTAACACAACCCTTTTTAGCATTATTGTAGTGCCTCACCAGAAATGTGTAGTTTACAACCATACACGCAAATAGGATACAAAGTTCTTTGCCTACATTATCTTTTTAATCCAACAACTAACTTATTTCTTGAAAAAAAAAGTTTGTGAATTTATTAATTTATAAAACATTGATAATATTTCAAATATAGGTATAACTATTCCACATAATGCCTAAAAATTACACAAACCAAGAAAATATGCCCTAAAAATACAAAATGATAAAATATGACCCAAGAATGACTTAGGTTATAAAAAGCTTTTCTACCAGGGGACCATAAACATAATTTATGCAAACATGAACATTGTTTGTCATGTACACAAAAAAAATACTGTCATCTAAATTTGTGCCCCACTTATTAGGTACTTCTTCACATTTTTGTCACAAAAACTGAATAATTTCGTTAGTTACCTGATGGGATAATTCAGCAGGTGTTCCCAAAGATTTAGCCAGGAAACTGTGCCTCTTGGTAGACATAATGTTTTCCAGCAAACTGTTGTTGGACTTAATAGCAGTAGACATGGGACCAATCACTTTTTGCCATTGTGATGCTAAGGATCCTGTGTTTGACTGATTTTCTCTAGTTGATCTTTTGTGTCTTCCATTTATCTGTTGGACGGAAAAAACCAGTTAAATATAGTTATGAATGGGTCAAAAACTTTGAGCTGTAAGGTAAAACACAGTGAAAGTGTCACATACTTTTATTTGGTATTCCAGAGTTAGTATTAATGTAACAAATGTTGACTTTATTTTTAGTAATTTTTAGCCAAATTTAGACATTTTTTTCTATATTTTACAATATTTTAGTCCAGTCTAAATTTAGTTTAGTGTATTGTGACACATTTGACTCACTATGATTATTGTAATTGAACTTGTTATTGTTTTGATGCCAAAAATCATTACGCTTTTAAATAATTGGGCACTTTGAGGCAAGAAAGATGACAATGAAATATAAACTCAAGGTTTCTTGATTGTAGACCAAGTTTAGTTGAAATGTGCCAACTTTATCAAAATTATCAAGCCAAGGTACATAGATAAACATAACATTTAAATCCTTAAGATTTTCTCCACTGACAGGACTAAAAGTCTTCACAATTGATAATTAAGTTAAATTGTTTTCCACTAAATTTGATTTAAAAAATTTAAATCAATTTTTTGATATCAGGACAAGCTTCAGAAAAGTGTTTGATGTTTATAAAATATGAATTGATTATTTAAGCTTATTGCTCTCCCCTTTCTCCCATCTATAAAGTATTAAAGGAGTACTAGGCCTAGTATTTGTAAGTTTGTTTTATTTATGTACTTGCTGAACACAATATATGCAAGCGAATGCTGGTACAAATCCTAAATATACCAACCTTGGTAAATTAAATATATACTTATGTTTTAGTATTGTTTCACATCTCATACAAAAAAAAAAGTATTATACAGGTATCAGTATAAATTGCTCCTTTTCAAAATAAAACATCCCTTGTTCCTATTATATACTAACAATCCTGCAAACTAATAAATTCATCACACTTAAACGAGTTAGTTAATAAGTTAGTTTTAAGTCACTTTATCTCTATCTAAAAAAAAGGGGGTGTGGCTGTGTCATGAACATGGCCGTGTGTTGTACGTGAATACGTTTAAACTTAAACGAACATCGTAGCTTCTCTGAGTCAAAAGTTATACTAATTGCAAATCTCGATACGCAGCAAAATAACCTCAAAATGGCGGCGCTTCCGCCTCCACCACGCGCGATGCGTCACTGTTCTCGCTTATCGTAATGAATTCTTTGATCCTTTAGCTATCCAGTGGTATAATTTAATTTTGGATGTAGAGGAAAAATTCGAAACTACAACACCAAACTGTATCCCCCGATTTTGTTATCATTAGGTTTTTTGGATTGCCCCCGTATGGTAGCAAATTTAAATACGTATTTACGTCAAAAGTCTGTGTTATACTTTCCTCTGTTGAAAAGTGGATCTTAAGGTGCCCCAAAAAGAACCATAATATGTTGTCTTTAAAATGTGAACAATTGTATCTATATTTTTGCTATTAAGTAAATAAGCTTTGCCCTTATATCCTCATTTAAATAATCTTATTATAATGTAAAGTTTGTGATGTCACTTTTCAAATGTATTTCACTTACCTTACATGTGAAACAACCTTCCGTAGAAATAAGTTTATCTTCAGGCACCTGATAGTGATCAGGAGTATCAATGGGATATGTAGGAACATTACCAATATCTTCTCCCCCACCTGTTGCCCCAAAGCCGTTAGCCAATGGATTGATGGTCGAGAGGCAGTGGCCCTAGAAATTGAGGGCTTTAATTTTATTTTGAGTAGGTTAGGTAAAAAAAATAGTTATAATTTATTAGTGCACCATTTTGCTTGCTTTCATTCTATGAGTAGTGGTAAAAGTGTGAAAACATTAAAAAAATATAGGAAAGGATAGTGACACAAATAAACTTCTCTCATCACTCTTAAATCCTGTTTACACAATTTCAAATTACAAATTAGCCATGCGTTTAAATTTTCAGACATTGTCATTAAAAATATAAACACAAAATACTGAAAAGAATGTGGCAGAAAATTCTGTAAAATTGATACCTATTTTTGATTTCATTTCTATCAAGCACATCTTATTAAAAAAAACTTAAATACAAAATTCATTTTTACGAAGCACACAGACTATACCTAAAATTGGAGTTAAAATAAAATTGGTAGTATGACTATGTAGTTACACCCTTTTTGTTTTATGACAGCGATGGCGTTAGGGGCTTTAGAGGATTGTCTTTGCGGTTATAAATACCTGTCCTATGCGCTGGTACCCCGATGGACAGCCACAAGAAAAGCCATTCCCTCCAAGTGCACTGCAGCCAAAGGCACATGGGCTTCCAGAGCAACCAGAACTTATCTATAAAATAATAATATTGATGGAATTAAGTTTAAATTAAAAATAAAAGCATTGCAGTACATAACAAGTAGTTTGATAGGGGTGAACATTGGAATAATTGTTATATTTTTAAGTATTATTTAAATATTACTACAGATCCCTACTTTATAATAAACCATTATTTTCCAAACTTGTAAGAGTTGTGTGCCCCTTTTGCGGCCTTGACTTAACCAATGTACTCCTTCCATCTATTTATAATAGTTATAATAATTATTATTTATTTGAGGTATTTAACATGCACTTTATGAACTGACAGATTATATCAACACACGAGAATTTCTATAAGCGAGAGCAAAAGGGCCTACCAATTTTACCAGGAAAGGTATTTTTCATGTAACTTTTAAGGTTCTTTTACATGGCACAATCAACATGGGACCAATGGCTTTACTGTCCCTGTGAACAAAGTTGTACTACGGATTTTTACCGCTCAAGAAAAATCCATTGACCCTGGCTGGGTTTTAACCCTTTTAGTGCCATGTCTATTCCAGAATTCGTGCATGAAGAATACCATAGGGCCTGTTAGGTTTTGTGTGTGAATAATGCCACAGCTATCTCCTCATTTTTGCAAGGGTTTTTCAAGAAAATTCGCCAAACCTTATTTATGAAGCGATTATTTTGATTTTTTACATATGTACTGTTCTTTAATAATAATAACACAATACAATTTAATCAAAATTATTTAATTTCTAAATTTTAAATTTAATTTTAAATTTTTTTCAAAACTAATGCTAACTAACATATTTAAAAAATATATTATATATACATTTCAATATTATTTTGTTCTAGTTTATTTAGTTTTATACAAGAAAATAAAGTTTTGATTATATGTGATTATAAATAGTAATTACAGAAGTTTTTATTTAATATGCTACATTAGATAGTTTTGGGCCATTATTGCTTACCTTACAGCAAGATATATTATATTGCTTACCTCATGAATAAATATTTAGGCCTACACATAATGACTGCATTTTTCAAAAACCTTTTATAATGAATAGTTTCCTGTAGTTTTTTTTACATATTATATAAATTTATAACGTTATTACACCTATTTACTTACATTGGTAAAGAAATCTTTTCATTCCCATGACAACATGAAAATCTAAGTAGTATACTTTACTAAATTCAGAACAATCTAACCCTTACATTTGAAAACTGCTTACAAAACTATTTACACTAGTATGAATGTGAGCCACACTTACGTTTTACCATGCAGCTCGTACATAAACTGGTATTGCAATTAGCATATTGAGTATGTGACCATCCCATTGTAAAAGTACTAAACTCCCAGTTCCAATAACAACAATTTACAATTTATTTTTGTTGCCAACCTTATATAAAATTACAGAGGGAAATGTTATCTTTCCAGTGATATATGACACTACTACACAATCTATCAGATAACGAGAGAACTATCTCAAATCTGGAGAGTGACCTCATTGGCTCTGGCACTTTTAATGGTAGTAGGCGGAGCCAAACAGATCAGCTCGTGGCATTATTAGCGATAGTAGGCGGAGCCAATTAGATCGGCTTGTGGCACTTTTAGCGATAGTAGGCGGAGCCGATTAGATCGGCTTGTGGCACTTTTAGCGATAGTAGGCGGAGCCGATTAGATCGGCTTGTGGCACTTTTAGCGATAGTAGGCGGAGCCGATTAGATCGGCTTGTGGCACTTTTAGCGATAGTAGGCGGAGCCGATTAGATCGGCTTGTGGCACTTTTAGCGATAGTAGGCGGAGCCGATTAGATCGGCTTGTGGCACTTTTAGCGATAGTAGGCGGAGCCGATTAGATCGGCTTGTGGCACTTTTAGCGATAGTAGGCGGAGCCGATTAGATCGGCTTGTGGCACTTTTAGCGATAGTAGGCGGAGCCGATTAGATCGGCTTGTGGCACTTTTAGCGATAGTAGGCGGAGCCGATTAGATCGGCTTGTGGCACTTTTAGCGATAGTAGGCGGAGCCGATTAGATCGGCTTGTGGCACTTTTAGCGATAGTAGGCGGAGCCGATTAGATCGGCTTGTGGCACTTTTAGCGATAGTAGGCGGAGCCGATTAGATCGGCTTGTGGCACTTTTAGCGATAGTAGGCGGAGCCGATTAGATCGGCTTGTGGCACTTTTAGCGATAGTAGGCGGAGCCGATTAGATCGGCTTGTGGCACTTTTAGCGATAGTAGGCGGAGCCGATTAGATCGGCTTGTGGCACTTTTAGCGATAGTAGGCGGAGCCGATTAGATCGGCTTGTGGCACTTTTAGCGATAGTAGGCGGAGCCGATTAGATCGGCTTGTGGCACTTTTAGCGATAGTAGGCGGAGCCGATTAGATCGGCTTGTGGCACTTTTAGCGATAGTAGGCGGAGCCGATTAGATCGGCTTGTGGCACTTTTAGCGATAGTAGGCGGAGCCGATTAGATCGGCTTGTGGCACTTTTAGCGATAGTAGGCGGAGCCGATCAGATCGACTCTGGCACTAAAAGGGTTAACCTACAAACATCGAGTCCTGAGGCGAGCACTTTATCCCAAGACCACCGAGGTCAATATAATAATGAACAAATACCTGCTATCTTGTAAAGTATAAACGTTGTTCGTTTCAGGCATAACAAAGGCATGACAGAGATAAAGTCCTATAAAAAGTCTATAATAGCATATAAAAATCTGTGATAATTTATTTATCATACCGACAATAAGAGCATATTTCATGATTAATAAAACTTATTGGGATATCACACACCCACTGAAATATTTGGTGTATTATTAGGGGTATGTATATCACAGTTTAGAAAACATTGTAATAAACTATTTATCCTGTACTTGGCCTGTTTAATATTTGCGGCAGAAACAACTACTATATATCATTTCTTAACTATATACCGGTATCAAATTTGGTTGAAATAAGCAAATATAAAAAAAATATTTTTAAAGCTATTTTTAGTAGGTACTTTTTCTTGATAGACCTAGTTTAAAATAAGGAATTTTTAGTAGTTATAATTCATATTTTTGTCTGGCAGCTTGAATAAAAATATGCTAGCACCATTAATTTCACCAACCAAAATGATCAAAATTAGTCACTTTTTTAAACCACATCTGTGACACCAATATGGTTGGCCTAAAGAATTCAAGAGTTGTAAATGCTGGATGTCTATGTGTGTTCTAAATTTGGTCAAGAGGGATCATTCTGTCCAAAAATGTTAAATGGACTAACCTAACCTAACCTAACCTAACCTAACATAAACCTAACTTAACCTAATCTACACAGAGAGAAATGCCCATCAAATTAATGGGAAAAAGGTAAAAAGATAATGGCAAAAGTTATATATTAAACAATCTTTAAAACTAAAAATATATATTCTTTTTGATGTGTGAGTTTTCTAAAATACTACTAATAGTTGTAAATCAGTCGATTACATTTACATTTTAAGAGTCACTTTAAAAAACAATAATAATAATATCTAATCAAATGCTAAATTTAAAAAAAATAATTATAAACTATAAATATCACACACCTTTGACCATGTGATGTTCTAAGCATTACATTAAATAAGTGATAGCTGTTTGGATAAGCTTACACAAGGTATTTAAATTTTTGACTTACTTGAACACAGACTAGCATCGCTGAGTCATATTGATATCCCTCCGGGCAACCACAGCGGAAACTACCATATGTGTTGATGCAGGAACTAGTTCCACAAGGGCTCTGGGCACATTCATTGTCATCCACACACTCATTGTAGTAGAAGTGCTGAATGAAACCTTCTGGACATGCACAACGGAAACTTCCCACAAGATTCTGTGGAAACCAAAACGGATCATGAGAACATGGAGTTCTATGAGATATTTGAAGGGTTAAAATAGAGTGTTGTCAATAATAGAAGGAGGTATGTGGAGACATTTCAATTGGGGGTTTATTAGATAAATATGGGTATTGAATTTCACTATAGCTACAAAGTACAAACCCGCTTCGGTAGTCACATGGTCTAAGGCTCTCTCTCACAATAGACTAGACTTCAGATAGCAGAAGATCATGGTTCGATCCCGGTCGGGTGTAAATGGTTCCCCACTCTCGCCATGCAAATGTGGGTACACTTCCTCTAAATCAAACCTTCCTCATCCCTAGCCTAATAGTGTAATTAGTACATAAGTATATAATCCAAATGGGTAGTAAGACGCGGTGCTAAAAAAAGATATAAGTTACAAATTGATCTAAAAATGTTAAAAAAAACTATTTTAAATGTTGATTGTGATTTGTTACTAAAATTTCTACTTTTTTCTAAATGCATTTGTTCAACCATCTCAAAAATACATAAAGCCAACACAATAGTCACACTAAATATACAAACATTAACACCACGAGCAATTATGAAATTCACTCTCAGATTTAGCCATGTGCTACTCCAGTAATTAGTTTATTTTGAGGCAAACATTAATTTGATGTCTCCTCCCAATTGCTCCATTTTTTTCTCAGTCAACTCTTCCATATAAAAGTAGTACACCTGATTAAATCTGTATTGTTTAGCAAAACATAATTGCATATTCATTAAAAAAAAGTTCTTTCAAATTTATGTTAAAATATCCATACTATTAACTTGTCAAACACAAAAAATGTTGTATCTATATAAATTTAAGAATAGGTAACAAAGAAATAGTTTTTGAAATTTGACACATTTATTCTCAATTCGATTTTACACTTATATGTCAACAACAGTATTAGGTGCACCTAAAGGTGTTTTTTTTATATCTTAAAATGGAAAACACCATTCATTATTCTAAATATGAAGGATGGGAGGAGAATCAATCACATTTCACAAGCTACCTTTGCAAGCTACATTTCAAAATTTTAACTACAAAATATGCAACACCTGTGTGTAGAAATCAAATGGGATATGGCTGAGTAAGAGAAACTGATATACAATTTTTTATCAGTATGAGCTTGGTAATAACATATTTAACTTTATTAAACCGCATGAGAAGGGTAAAATTTTAGCAAACAGAGGGAAAAGATTGGAAATCACACTGTGTAGAAGAAAAAAAAAAAATCTCAGTGCACCATGTTAGGAATTGAGCACCAGTTCAAATAAAGCATACTAGCGCACACCTAACTATGCTGGTCACAAACGGTTTATCGACTTGCCTGACAGCCGTATTGACATTTGGAGTCATCGGTGCACTCGTCAGAGTCTGTGCAGAAGGTTCCCGTGGAGTCGAGCTTGAAGCCGCGAGGACAGATGCACTTGAAACTACCGAGTGTGTTAATACAGTTGCCAGGGGAAGGACATATGCCAGTCTGCTCCTCACACTCATCGATATCTTGAATAATAGAGAGGGAAAAAATCACGAACTTGGATTTATAAAAAGAGGACACCATATTGGGCACTATAAAACACATAAATATTAGAAATAAACTAACAAAATAAAAGTTGGTGCATTTATTAAAAATTAAATATGGGTTGGACCCTCTTTTTATCGAATGTGTATCTCCATTTTACCAACAAATACTGGATCTAGATTTTGAATAGGAACATGGTAAGCATAAGAGGTTAACTTGCTCATATTGATTTGTTTTTGTTTTTTTCTCAGAATCTGATTTTGTTAATATTAATTCTTTAGTCATATAAAATCGAAATCGTAACTAAATGTTAATATTTTTCGTTGCCATGCGAATGCACATTGAGTTGATTGATAAATTAATGGTCTGAGGCTTATTTTCTAGACTTGTCCTATAGTTATTTTGGGTTCAAACCACTAGGAAACAGTATAGTAACTTAAAAAAAAAGTGTTTGTATCTTGAATCTCAGATCTTTTGAATCTTGAATATCCTTTTGGATTTGAGGAAGTAAAGTATTAAAAGGTACATCCCTTTTAAAAATTTACATATAAAATTAGGTTCCTTACTAAACGAAAACAACCCCATTTGCCAAAATTAGAAATTATTGGGTGGGCAAAAAGTTAGAATAAACTATGCTATATTCAGATAGAAAACAAATTTTAACATTTGTTTAATATTTCCAATGTATATATTTTTTAATACTTAGCAAAAGAAAAGAGGGAAAATATAGTAAAACATTTCTTTGAAATGTCTATTGTTTTCAGTAACTTATGTTTCTACCAATTAAGTTATCAATATAAAAAATAAAATATAGAAATTTAATTTTCAAAATAAGAAATATGTGTCTAAGTAATTATTTTTCATCCTATAATTATGTTAAAAGAGATTTTCACTGTCTCTATGAAGAAGTAATATATTTTATGAAAATTATGTTTGCTTTAAAAATACATATAAATATGTGTGTGTATGCACGCACGTGCATGCATGTGTGTGTCATTTGTAATTTACTATGAATGTATCTCAAAATGCTAACAACCCCTCTTGAAGCATTAATAAAAACAATATATAAGAAACAAGACAAAGCATAATGTGCTTGTAGAAATACCTGTACACTGGTCGCCGATCTGATTGTAGCCTTTGGTGCATGCACACTTGTAACTCCCTTGCGTGTTGATGCACTCATGTTGGCACACATGTCTACCAGTCGTGCACTCATCAAGATCACGGCAGCTCACACCATCAGGGTTGAGCACAAAGCCTGTTGGGCATGAACACACATAGCTGCCATCGGTGTTCTGGCATGCAAACTTGCATGGAGAAGGTGTCTGCTCGCACTCGTTTTGATCTATACACACAGAGAGATCAAGTAATTAAACATAGTTTCTGTCTGACACCTTAAGTATGTTAATAGATCATCTTTTTACAAATTTAAGGGTCCTGTTTCAATTCCCGGCAGGATAAAACTGTTACATTTTGAAAGTGGGTTTGTTCCTTTAACACAAACTGGCATATTGTTGGCATGAATTTTGGTTGTTGTGTTTGTCCTTTATGGCCTGTAGCTAATTGCCAGAATTGCCATTAAAACATAATAATGAAAACAATAACTATGGATCACTTGCCACTGATAAAATCCAACTAATTACTGGCGAAAGTGAATAATGTATCCCTTAGAAATTTTCTTTTTTTCTTTTTCACTAACTGAAAAATAAGCACAGCTATAAATAAACTTTAGGCATTAAATGTGTAAATAATTTAGGCCTATTTCAATAGAAAAAAAGTTTTTGAACAGGTCTACATTTGTAACTATGGTTGTGTTCTTACTTTTGCAGTCTTGACTACTGATTCGATAAGACAAATGACATACTGTACCTCTAATTAACTATTGTTCGCCAACAATTCATAAGATTTAGTAATAAACATGCGCAAGTTCTCAGACCTTTTTCCAGATGTATTATACATGATTGATGACAATAAAAAATGTGTTAAGGTGCAATCAATTATTAGAAATGTGAATAAGCATGTAATTTATCATCTCTACACACGCATTGTACACATTGACATATTTTCCTCTATAATCAAATGTCAACACATAAAATTTAGCCAATTAAGCTGAATACTATATTATTAATATATTGTAATGTTTTTGTAAACTGTATTTTAAGTTAATTTTTCAATTTAGAGAGTCAATTTGCAATTGAATATGGTATAAAAAAACTATTTCGTCCAAAGCTATATTTATATGTTGTTTTCTATATTTATGTCTCATTTATACATGGGCTTAACAAGTATTCATTTTTACAATAGATTTCATTTGGTGAATTAATTACATTAAATTATCTCTTAATGCATGAAGTGTTCAACACCAGTGAAAATTTTTAACACCATAGTTTTTTAGCTTGCCTTTTATTTGTTTGTACATTATTCCATGCTCAATAATGTGAGAAAGCTGGGGTATTTTAATATTTTTATTCCTTCCTCTTGGAAAGATAAAAATCTGCCACTCCAATGTCCAAAATTCGCCCTTCTGACAAATAAGCCTGTGATTTACAGTCATTATCTGCTACATGTTGTCCACAGCTTGTGAAACAGTGTTGCCAGATGAAAATATATGTATATACCATACATCGCCATCTTTGTCTATACAATACAACTCAAAAATAATTTTCACCCTTCAACTTGATATTAAAGACTTGGTCGATAACACTCGTTTTTAATATACAACCAATTTAATTGTGAGAACCCACCTAAAGTCAAGGGGTTTTAATGTTAATTGTTTAAATCTCCTACACTTACCTATGCATCTTGTTCCGCTTCCATCAGGTTTGTAACCCTTGTTACAAATACATCTGTACGAACCCAGTGTATTGATGCACCGACCATTACGGCATAGATCTGATATTGTGTTGCACTCATCGATATCTGAAAATTAATTAACAAAAAATCAAGTGTTCTTCCTAGCAATTTGTTAATGAAACCATAAGATTAGTTTCTACCAAAAACGGTTGAAATATATATTGAGCCCGTTAATAACCATAACCTACTTAAAGCATTATTGAAAAGCTGTCCCTCTTTCTCTGTTTACAAATTATTCTAGTAAAATAACATAAAATTGTGGAAACAATTTATTGTTAATTGAATAGATTCTTTAACTATATTCTAGTATTGGTAGGCTGTTAGATGATCTGGGGATTCGAGATATTTTTTCACAGTGTGGTTTTATATGCTTTCAAGTCTATGCTTAGTGCATTGCCTTGAAATTAATCCAAGCATTATATTCCCTTCGTTAATGTATTATTTTTTTACATCCATTACTGTTTCCAGCCTGTGGCTTGGGTCAGTTTTTTTATTCAAGCCATATATTTTCCACTACCAGCTTGCTAGGCCTGTCCTAGCTTCATATGCCTTATAATCTAACTTAAGACTAGGACAGACACAGCATCCAGTCCCCGGCCGTTAATTCATCACTGTGAAAGGTGAAACCCACATTTCACCAATGATACATATTTCGGCCATGCCAGGAATCAAACCCAGGACCCTCAGCTCAGTAGACATACACGCTACCGACTGAACTAAGGTGTCCGACTGGTTAAAGCATATTATATTCAATGCAACCATAAAATATGTAGATAAGTACAACTAGGTTCAATGTTGAAAAATGCTCTTAAACTTTTGTCCTGTAATTTTAAAAGAACTGCCACATGCATTAAAAATGACACTCACAAGTGACTAAACCTTAGAGATACACTCTTTAACATTTTATTTACTATGTCTTTGAGTGCATGTATATGGTTTTTTGAGAAATTAGCTAGGTTATGAACTCCAGGCTACAGTATTGTATACTTCAATTACCTTTTTCGGTGGCTGAATGGTCTTAGGCGTCATTGTCGCAATAGTTTGACCTGCTAATCATGGGGTTGTCGGGGTTTGAATTCTGGCTTGGTGTATTGAGGTGGGTTTTACCTAAATTGTTTTCCACTTTCCCTCCATGCAAATGTGGGTACATCTATTTTAAATTCAACCTTACTCATCCCTAACACGTTAGCATAATTAGCTTACAGGACACAGTGACCAAAAATAATAAGTGATAAGTCCTGTAAGGTTCATAAAAAAATGGGCTTGACTAATATATATATTTAAATAACTCTTCAAGTAAAACCTGTTTTTCTCTTTTTGAGGTATATACACATGGAAGAGGGATCAGGAAGTAGAGATAGGACGAAATTGTAAACACCAATACAATATGTTTGAATTCCAATACAATTTATACTTTACACTGCCATCACTAAACAATAAGTAATGGTTGCCAATGAAAGAATAGGTCCAAACCAAGGCCATAGCCAGGGGGAAGTTTTGGGGGTTTAACCTCCCTCTGTCACATGAAAGTTGACAGAAAAAATTTAATATTGCCTTATTTATGGTTTAAACAAAACAATAAAACATGAGTATATAATATATTTATTCCAATGTTTAGGTACATTCAAATAATAGTTTGTGATTGTGTTCATTAGTCACTGCCACCACTGGGTATGATTTTATCTAATAAGTGCTCAATGTAAATTTTCAAACTTGGAGGGAGGAGGTGCTATGTGAGCTTCTAAATATTAAATATAATTACAGCATTTTTTTGTATTAAATCCCTGCCCTTAATTGCCATTAAAACTTGCTCCAGGTAGCTTCTAGAGGCATTTAATATTCGTAATTTTTCTTTGGCTGTGGCCGTATCAACCCCCCCCCCCCNCCCCCCCCCCCCCCCCCTTCCCCGAAATGTTGGGCTGGTTATGGCCTTAGTCCAGATATATAGCACAATTGAGTGTAGTATGTGTCAGGTCAAATTTAGCTAAAAATCTCATATCCAAACAAATGTTCAAATTACCATGTCCGTCGACAGAGTACCCAGCCTCTAGGCACAGGTCCTGATAGTCGTCCGATGTTTGGGAGGGACAAATCTCGCAATGAGGGCCCCATGCAGCTCCCATGGTGCAACAGCAGTCAGCGCGTGTGACAGACATGAGTCCATCAGTGTGAGATGTACACCGACCACCCACAAGCTGACGGAAACAGAACCCTTCGCGGCGGTCTGAAACAGACATTTTTGTACATAACTTGATCGCCCTTGTGCTGGTCTAAAATATATTTGATTATCTTGTGATGTATGAAAACATTGTTATTCCTACATCTTTTTCAAACCATTTGAATAGCTTTATTCTTAAATAGGTAGAGCAGCCGATTTAAAATATATTATTTGGTTATTCTTGCACTGGTCAGAACATATTTAGTTATCATGTATTGTATAAAAATTGCCATTCTTACATAATTATTTATAAATGACACATTTTGAAATATAGTGTATCTTTTACCGCCCAGGTTGATGGATTGATGAAGGAGTTTAAAATATTTTTTTTTAATATGATTTTATTGTTCTTTATACATAAGAACTACTTTTTTTTAATATAATTTGATTATAAAAAGTAATTATTGCAAAATATAAATATAATTTGTTTCTTCTTGCATCAGTCTAAAATTTAACTTGGTAATAATTATTCTTGAACCATTATAAAGTCCTGGTTAGTTTTAAACAATTAATTATAATTTACACTACTGTATATAAACCATTTTATATTTTTAAATGTTACTTGATTAGGTACTCCTGAATTAACATATTTTCAAATTGATATCTATTATCATGTGGTAGTCTAAAACCAAACACGTTTGAAACATAATGTGTAGGCTATTTTCTTTATGAATCGCTGATTAAATTCTTATATTATTATATAATAAAAATGTTGCCAACTTAATTTGGTTAATCTCACAATTGTTAATCTAATTGCTATACCAGTAAAAAAACATGAAATTTGTTAATTTAATATTGTATCAGACCCAAATATGAAAAAGCATATCAGTATTATATTTTAAATTACCTTCTTTTCATAATCACCCCCAGGAAAAATTATTTGCAATTATGTGCCCTATTAATCATGTATAAAAGACAGTAATTTATTGCAAGCTTTTTTCTATAATTTGTTTTGATTTAAAATTCATTCAACTTTATTTTTCAAATCAATCTTTGGTTCACAGGTTTTTTCTAGAATCTGTCTTGCTTTATAGTTTATTCAACTTTATTTTTCAAAACAGTGCTTGATTCAAAATTAATGTATACATTATACGAAAATTTATAAATTTGAATTAGATTTCATTCCAAATATTTGCATATCTGATTCCAATTTGATTTAAGAAATATAAATCTTAGATTGGTACAGACTTTTATTAACTAAAGATATGTTAAATTAATATTAAATAAATAAGGAATTACATTTTTAAATTGCTAACAAAGATTAATTGAACAAATGTCAAACAGTTATAAGCTAAGTTGATTCATTTTTAAATCTAGAACATTTCTCACTTTGAAGCTTTTGCGTTCCTATAGATTCCAAGTTCTGGGTTGAGCCAAAAAAGAATCGATTTATCAGGCAGTATCTCATGATTAAATAAAGACATGTACATCAAACAATTATCACGTCATTTTAGATCTCAAATTTACAGTCAGTTGCTTTTTTTGTTATATTTTCATTAATAAGTTGTATGTTGTATACACTTCCTTTAATATAGGTTCATAAAATAAGGTTTTAGTCTATTTTGGGACTCAATTTGTCCATCATTGTCAGCCACATCCTTCAGTCCACTCTGTCACTTGGATATGCCATTAGATATGTGTATTTAATACAACTGTGGTCAGCAGGATACCTTTCCTTTATCTCTCTCTCTCTCTCAGATTAGTGAGGACTTTTGTAGTTTAAATCCTTTTCAGTTCAAATGATGCTTTCTCCATTCCCCGCCACCCATCGATTCTCCGCAGACATTGCACTTTTTTATATTCTATATGAGCCATTATATGATCAGCTAACAGATTTAAGGAAATACACACGGTTTTATTGCAGGTATTGGTCAATAGAATAATTGTGTGGGAACTTAACTTTAGTCTCACAGTAAGATAATAATTAGTAAAGCTCCTTTTTTAGAAATATTTTCATACAAATAATTGTTAAAAAAGTTAACATCCTCAAATTGTAAAGAAGAATATACTATTTTAAAGCCAGTTAAACTCTATTTATATATATTTATAATTTGCATATCTTTGTTTAATCCTGAGATACTACCTTCTAAAATCGATTCTTTTTTATTTTTCTTGCTATGTAGCTTTTACATAAAAAGTATGAAAATACTTTTTCTTAGCATGATTGTAAAATTACTTGAAAGCTTAATATCTTCAAATCTCAAAACACTTGACTATAATATGAAAACAAATTAAATGTTTTTTAAGTGGTTTTTTCCTTCAATTTTCAAATCTTTATCGGATCATAAGATACTACCTGCGAGAATCAATTATTTATCTTTGGGCCATTGTGTATTTTTCATTTTAAGGGGCTATGTTACCTATGCATTGTTTGCTGTCATGACTAGGCTCAAATCCTTCATAGCAATCGCAGCGATAGCCACCATGATGGTTGACACAGTTTCCGTTGCGGCATATGCCTGGGTTAATAGCGCATTCGTTGACGTCTCGACAGTCGTCTGTTAGTCCGACTTGCTGGAAACCCTCAGGACAGATGCATACAAACGTTCCAATCAGATTCTTGCACATGAACTTGCAGTTGTTGGCTGGGGTCACGCATTCATCAACATCTTCAACATAAAAAAATGTAAATGGTATAGAGCAGTATTCATGTTATTATTATTTACATAATTGCATAGGATGTCTATTTGATTCTAACAGCTTAATTTAATTGGAACAAGAGAAGAAGACATAAACTACAATTTCCTAACTCTTTTTATGATTGTACTTTATACCTGGATTGGTGGACATGTGGACAAAGGTGTCAGTTTATCCTTGTCTGATTTGTTGGTTACAAGGAAGTTTAGATTTTATTAGCGGCTGGATTTAGTGAGGTTATTTTTTTTCTCAGTTGTTTTTCACTGTCCCTCCACACAAAACTATGTACTCTTACTCCAATTCTATCTTGCTCATTCCATCCCATTAGTAAAAGTATATGAATAGCCTGGACAAGTTTTAATAAATCTCCCACCCGCCTTTCCCCTCAGTTCAAAGCTACCCAATCATTATTTTTGCGTAGAATGGATAGATCTACTTTATATTTTATCCATTTTGTTCATCTTCTTCATGACATCATAATTCATTAAATTATTTATAGTTTATTTCAGATTTGGACATTATTTGTTTGATAAAAAAAATTGAGAGTCAGCTATTAAATAGTAGCTACCAAATATATTGTCATATCAAATGGGGGCACCACTGACTTTGAACAATGCTACTGACAGTGTATTTAGTTAGCACTGCGTCTTAATACCCGTTCAGGTTGTATGCACACTGACAGTGTAAAGTACTAACTAGATCCAAATGGTAGTGCTTTGACTTTGATGTTAGTGAATGAGAGAACTAACTTGAACCAATCAATAAATTGTAGTTATTATATTCCCTAGTGAATTAGAAGGGAAGAGTTCACACACTTAATGTATTAAATGGTAAGCTAAGAACAAGCTATTTAGACGCAGCTCATGACCTTGAACTTTTCAGGAAGAAGGCCCATCGTAGTTTTTATTAAGTGTACATGTTCTACCTCCATTTGTGTATTTTAATTCCATACATCAAACTCCTTTATTTAAATTCTTAGTAGTATAAAGATAAATAAGTAATTGTGTAATAACCAACCTTGACAATGCCTGCCATCTGGGGCCAGAGCATAACCATAAGGGCAAATGCAGCGGAAGGATCCAGGTACATTGTGGCACCTGAAGGCGCACTGGTTACCCATTTCTAAACATTCATTGACATCCTCACACACCTGTAGACAGACAAACTACTGATTACTATTGCTACAATTAATCAGAAAAAAATATGTGTTTTAAATAAAGAGACACAGAAGATATATTCTTTCATTTAGTCTGATTTTCAAGTGACTGGGATATTGGAGTTTAAATCCTGGCCAGGTTTACTGAGGGTGGTTCTTCCTAAATAATTTACCATTCTACTCCTACACAAATGCAGGTACCTCTCTTCTATTGTTCTACCTTCCTCACTTTCACCTCAACAGTGTAATTAAATATGAATATCCCGGGCAGGTAATAAGATATGGAGCAAAAAATTATTATTATTGTGGACATAATGTGACAGACATATTTATTTAAAATTAAAATCAAAATCATATTACTAAGGATTCCATTGAGACAAAATTAAAAGCATATTAATAAGTGATGGTGTGAAAAGCTTCAAAAACTTCGACTTTACTTCGAATACTCGTTCACTTCTACTTTGATTTAAAAGTAAAATTCCTAATTTGACAATTATGAAGATTCGCAACAAAAAAAAAGTTAAAACACACATTTATATATATATATTCATTTTGTGATAATGGCTTAGTGTTTCATTTTAAGACAAAATATATTAATTATGTTTGAAATTTACATAGTTCTGCAAAGTATAATATTTCAATTGACATTAAACTTTTTTTTAAATATTTGAACCTCGAATCTCGGGAATATATCATATTATTCAATTCAACTTTACTTTGAATTGAAAAAGTTGACTACACACACACACACACGTACAAAGTATTCCATATAAAGGATCAAAAAGGTTGTATAGTCCTTTAAACATTATTTATTTGTCTATCTAAAATTTAACTTTTCCCATAGAAATATTAAAATTACTAAATAAATACATTTATTTTATCTAAACTAACCTGCATTGGTCCAGGAGCGAATCCATCGCTACACGAACACTCGAACCCTCCCTCAACATTCGTGCAGGTACCATTACCACATATGTTGTTTACACTTAAACATTCATTATCATCTGAAAGTAAAAAGCTATTTTGATTAGTATGTGTATACCTTCAAAGAAGACTAGAGTCTATAGTACAATTATAAGCATACAAAATTGATTTAAAATATAAAATTTCTTAGCAATTTACACAGTTATATCCTCTTGGCAATGAAATCTCATGTTCAAGTAGAAACAAATTCTTATTAGCTCATTTTAGGGGTTCTGCTATGACCTAGAGCTATAAGGTATCTCTATTGGTTCTTGTTCTAATACTCCCTAGAGATTTATATTCAAAACTAAGAACAGTGTGTGTAGGAATGGGGAAAAAATATCGATACTCTACTAATATCGATATTTTCCTTTCGATACTAATTTTTTTTTCCAATACTTATTGGATCGGTATCGAAAGAAACAACTTTTTTGCTATCTTCACTCATACTGGGATTAAATGTATGCTAGGGTGGACTGTGGAAGGAGAATAAATGAAACTATATCCCAATTTTCACTCATTTTCATCAGAATTCATAGCTGTTATTTCCTCTTTGTTTATCAATACACCCTGACCAGGCGATGAGGGAGGAAAGTGGCAACCAGTCTACTACCCCTTCCTTTATTAATGAGCCCAGTCATCACAAACTGAACAAAAGAAGCTTTTGTAGAGCTCAAAGAATTCAGTTAATTCAAGGGTATCCCAAGCAGACAAAGCAGAAAAATGATGTATGTGCGTTGTTTAAGCAGATGAATCAGGGCAGGGTGTCCATTCTTCTTTTGTTTGTCAATAGTTAATAATCTATCTTGACAGAGTATATAAATGATGAATGAAGTTAAAAAATAGCACCTTATATAAGTGAGTTCTGTAAGTTTTTTTAACAAGTTGGATAGCTACAAAGCATCTTGAAAAAAAAAATCGATACTTGATACTTTTCTTTCAATACTAGTACGGCATTGATATTTTTCTTATTGTACTTTTAATGAGTACAGTATCAATACTTTTCTTTCGATACCACATCCTTAAGTGTGTGAAGATTAATGAGCAAATAATGGTTCAAATCCTACTATAATCAGGCAATCCTAGGTGTGATAATGATTGGAAAGTAAACCATTATTTTTTTTATTTTTTGTATTAGAGGTTTTCTGTAAAAAGGATTTTAATACACTTTATTTGCATAACTTTGAAAATTTATTTATTAATAAACTTATAACCACAGTTTAAGAAAGATTATAGTCACATAATTTAAGATTGACCGTAGTTACAACACTTTCATGAACCCACATTGGTGATCATGCAGTCCAAACTGTAAATCTCGAAATGGCCTGGCTTGCCGGTGACAGTAAGGTTGAGGTTCAAAACTTTTTCATAGAATGCACTAAGGTTTGTTTTTCACATGTTGTTTAATACTATGATTTTCTCATACCCTCCCCATAATAATGCGGGTGCAATTTTCTCTCAACTATCCTTCTAAACTGTACAGCTTAGAATAAATCAATAATAATCTTGGTGTTGACTATATTAATTATAGAGCTTTCAGAACACATGCCAATTTTATTCTACTTGTGCAGCTAAGATTGAGTGTTAAGAAATGTAATCTATAAAATCATTATGATCATTAATATAATAATAATAATCGATTTTAATGTAGATGTTAAGGTTATCACCTTTTCTTACAACTAACCACAAATTAGAATTAAAATAGAAGCTATACAAATAATACACAAAAAAAACTACAACATATATATCCTTAGTAAAACAGGTTTAGTTTTTTTTTCTAAGTGACTGTAAACTGTATTGATATTAATTTAAAATGGTCATATGAACCCTGATATGTTTATACAAGTGAATCTATTACCATACTAAAACGAAATTATTATTCTAGTTTAACAAATTCATATGAAATACTGGTAGTTATATTGATATTTTAAAACATAGAATATGTGTGTTAGAAAAATAAAATACTGACTAAAAAATTATGAAAAGATAAATTAATAGGAAAGAAGCAAACAAGAAATCACATTAGGAGCAAAGAAAAATTATAAAATAATATTTTATTTGTTTTGTCAAAATGGCATAAGATAGGAAGAGAGTTCTATTATGATATGTTTATTATAAAACCTACCCTTTCTCCTGGTTTGTTTTCTTCTCTTGTCTTTTTTAATTAGTTTATTTTTTAATTTTTTAAATTTATTTTTGTCTGAATTTCCTTTCTTTTCATATTTTTTTATATTTCAAAAACTAGCTTCAGCGATTTCTTTATTATTCTCATGGTATATTTTTTTGTTCAACAGTTCAACATATCCATCATTTAATTTCAGAACTTCACATATTGACCACACATCTAATTACAATTATAATTAATAAAATGATAAACCTAAACATTCATCAAAAATGATAGGTAGCTATTCAATTTAAGTCAACCATATACATTTATTGATAGTTGACACACTAAAAAAGATGTTGAATAAACTAAAGTTGAAAAATGACACCTGGATACTTGACTCAACCCCGGGGTACTTTACTTAGTGTGCTAACACTCTACCACTGAGCCATACACTAACTGTCCAATGTTCTGGGGCATTCTTCACATATAGTTTAACGCATATGTGTATATCATCTTTAGAATATAACACCTCCAAGAAGATAATTTTTTATCTTAATGATTTTGGGTTCAAACCCAGCTGGAATTGATGTATATTTATCTAGCGATAAAACTCCGTAGCACAACTTAATTTTGAGGAAAAGTAAAGCCGTCAGTCCCATGTTGATTGTGGCATTTTAAAAAACCCTAGAAAGTATGTGAATAGGCCTATACCTTTCCTGGCGAAATTGGTAGGCCCTTTCGCTCTTGAGCATAGAAATTCTCATATGCTGATATAATTAGTCGGTTCAGAAAATGCATATAAATACCTCAAATAAATAAAATAAAATAATTTATCTTCTTATACATTTAGTGTTGGATGCACATGAAACTAAATTATATATAGCAAATAAATGTAAGACTTAAATCACCAAAATAGCTCAACCTCTGCAAGAAAGTATATTTTTTTAAGTAAAGGTTATTTGATAATGGCTGCCATTTTCCATCCCAAGAGCTCTGCTCATCTCTTCTGATTTGAATTCTACATTTTTTCTACCTCTTGGTTTTATTTACATATAGATCACCGAGCTGATATCCGATAATTTTTATAAGGCACTCAATGAAGACTCACCTATACATTTCTTTCCTGTAGAATCTAAAATGAAGCCCGCAGGACACTCGCACCTGAATGAGCCATCCGTATTGATGCAGTCTCCTCCGTCACAGGCGTTGGGCATGAAGGAACACTCGTTCAAATCTTCTCCTGTGTCTCCTCTCCCAGGACCTTGCGGGCAGAGCCGGGCAAACTCCTCTGAAACAAAGACGATAACTTGTAAATGGAGATTGTAAAGACATGAGCCTTATTTTAGCGTAATTTGGTGCTAATCCTTATGAGATTGAAATTGTAATCTTCACAAGGTGCAAAAGCAAGTGATTGGATAGTGTCTCGCCCAAGGTGTGATCCTAGGCCACAGACAAATAATATACCCAGACACTCAACCTCCGGGTTAAAATGGTTGCACTCCTTTTGGCAGCTTGAGTCCTTCAACACTAGGATCGCTGCTGTTAGTCCTATCACCCAGCAGTGACACAAGCGAAGCCCAGTGTTGAAGGACTCAAGCTCACAGAAGGAGCACAGCAAAAACCCCTTAAGGTTGAGAGTCTGTTTCTTACTTGTTTGTGTCCTAGTCTCAAATAGCCCTCAGCTTATGTTGAGATCCTTTAAAGAAGTTACTCAAAGAAAAAGTCAACTTTTAACGCCATGGTTAAGTGAGCAGTTATTTGACTGACATGACAGGTTTTGGTTTGCTCCTAAACAGCTGCATTAATTATCCTCATAAAGATTGCTACTCTCAATGTTTCCTTGGTTGGATTTCTAAGTCATTGATAGTAGCTTACAGGCAGTAAATCACATTTGTTAAGATTTATTGTAATTTTAAGAATAATTAATTAATCTCGACACCGGCATAAAACCATATTATTCTCACTAGTTATGTACGACTTTGTGTATTATAGGTATTTCAGATTTTTCAACTTTTTTCTTTGTAGTACGGTAAATAGTGTTGAACTTTTGCAGTTGTATTGGATTTAACGAACAGCTGTTTTATATTCTAAACATTGAGGTTGGAGGACATTAATAATTAGGGTATTATTAATTGAATAGCCTTCAACTTACCAGAGTTTGATAGAGGGCATTGCTCGCAATACTTCCCCCAAGCTGCACCCATAGAACAGCAGCACTTCTTCACGGTGATTGGCTCCATTCGAGGATGGGAACACTGACCTATTACAGATATCGCTTACTATATATAACATTCACAACACAAAAACATACTAATTTACTAATGCAAGTGTTTCAAACAATGTTATGGCTTTTATGTGCAAAAGAACCACCTTATTAAAAAAAAATTATTGTCTGTCTTACTGCCGTTTAGGGTTACATGTATTTTTTTACTATTGAGTTAGAGATGAGTAAGGTTGAATTTACAGGAAATGTATTCATATTTATGTGGAAATAGAATTGAAAAATTATTTAGGGGAGTCCACCCTCGTTATACAGGATTCGAACACTGATCTTGTCACCAGTAATCTAGTCTATTGGATGAGTAATGCCTATGTGACCACTAAAGCTGGTCTTTTTATTAATGATAATGTAAAAAATAGATGTACAAATTTATATCCAGTGGTTCTATAGTGTACTAATGACAGGGCGCATTGGTGATCTAAGTTCACTGACAAAAGGAATAGACCCGTCTTAAGACAGAACACACAATAACAATAATAATAATAATAATAATAATAATAATAATAATAATAATATTTTTAATCTCCATTTCACAACTACATTTAAAAAAGACAAGTTTTTGTTCACAATAAAGTAGAATAATTGATTCTAAGAAAAAAGCGCAAGTGAAAGAAGCGCACACAAAAACTCAGCACAGAAAAAAACCCACAACCATAAATGATCACACTAAAAAAGCCCACACGAAAAAATGCCTGCACGGAAAAAAGCCCACAAGGAAAAATGCCCACATGAAAAATGCTCACGCGAAAAATGCTCACACAAAAAAAGGTCACGGAAAAAATCTAACACTAAAAGTGCGCACACGAAAAAATGTCCATAAAGACCCATTAATTTTTACTCTCTCATCAAAAGAGAAAGTATTGTAATCGTGAAAAAAATCTAAATACAAATAAAAAATTTAAACAAGGAAAAAAAACTGTGTTTTACAAGTCTGTCAGTCTGTCTATGTATTTTTTATAAGTTTATACCTCTGGAATTTTTTTTTCATTTTTACCCTAGCCCTCAAATTAAGGGAGACAAGTGGTTTTTTTTAATTGCAATTTCGAAAATAGCTTTAACGATTTTGATTAAAATTGATGCCTAGAATATGTTTGACCTCCCAAATAAGTGAGATAACACCTTATATTTGGTATTTAGCTAAAAATTAGTTGAAGACCAATATACTGATGAGAAATTTTAGAAAATTCGAAATAGTTTTTTAAGTGGCTCTAACGATTTTGTTCCAAATTGGTATCTGTGATATGTATGTCACTACAAAAATAAATGGTACGGAACTTCGCATGGACTTTCTCTCTCTAGTGTTTAAAAATGTAGATATTTACTCAAAATTCATAATATAATATACACTAGTGAACCCGAGAACAAATTGTGCTATAGTTACATACAATATTTTTAGACTCAAGGTTTTAAATTTTATAATTTTATTTCTAAATAATTAACATCTTCATTTGTAAATTTGGACCAATAAAAAATATCGATATTGGGTCTCCAAGGGTCGACACTTCTTATTAAAGTTTTAACTTCTGGTTAAAATATTCAGCATTTTATTAGAGGATGCACATCTTATGGTTACCGCATTGCTATTAAATTTCTCTTTTATAAATTTTGACCAATAAAATAGGTAATTATTGACTATTAGGTTTAGAATGAGAGAGATAAATCATTGCTGTAACAGAGGTGGATCCAGGAGTGGAGCATGGGGGGCGTGCACCCTCCTTCAAGAAATTAAACCAATTAAATCAATGTTAAAGTCATTACTAGTTTTATTGTCATGTAATACTATCTCACTAACCAGATTTCATTTTTTTATTTGTTATTGGTAATATTATTAATTGATTAATATAGGCCTACGGTAATTATTATTAATACTTAAAATAATCACATTAAGTATTAAAATGGTGAAAATGGACATTGATTAAACCACCCAAGTTTAAGTTGCGTGCATCTCACCTTGTTGAACAAACATTGTTTAGGTTTAAATTTATTTAATCATTGCTATTATTACTATTTCAATTATTAATAATAAATAAATATCTCCTCCCTGATGAGTTCTGATAGAATGAAAACTAGGTCGGGGGATTGGGTGGTGACGATCGATTTTCTTTAAGAGGCAACCATTACCTCTTTGTCCAATGGCAGCAATGTAAAGTGTGAACTGTGTTCTTCTTTTCATTGTAAAAGCCATATTGTGTTAGTCCCCTTTTATATGTTTCTAGCCACCTTTCCTATACCTTCTTCCAAATATAATTAAAATGTGTCAGAAAAGTATCCATAAAATGACACTAAAAATTCCAAAAAATTACTTTAAATTAACAAAAAGACCCAAAAAAGTGAATTCAAACTGTATGAATGCACAAGAATAAATCAAACGCGCACTTTACAAATCGAATTTAAAAAGTTAATAATGCAAAACCCCAATCAAACTTGCATTCTGTTAAAAATTAACCTTGATTTATAATTTTTTTTTGTGTGGGCATATTTCCATGTGAGCATTTTTCATGTGAGCAATTTTTCGTGGGGGCATTTGTGGGCTTTTTTCCGTGTGGGTTTTTTTCCATGTGGATATTTTTCCTTGTGGGCATTTTTCCGTGTAAGCATTTTTCCATGTGAGCATTTTTTCGTGTGAGCGTTTTCCCTGTG
This sequence comes from Timema genevievae, assembly GCA_902155825.1. Taxonomy (NCBI): domain Eukaryota; kingdom Metazoa; phylum Arthropoda; class Insecta; order Phasmatodea; family Timematidae; genus Timema; species Timema genevievae. Next base: position 75,728 of record CABFWO010001581.1, on the reverse strand, counting down.
AGTATTTATGACTGTGGGGTTTTTTCTGTGCGGAATTTTCATGTGCGCTTTTATCGTTTGCGCTTTTATCGTTTGCGCTTTTTTCTGGTCACCAGAATAATTATGCCTTAATTTTGGCAGGAAGAACAGTATCTAAAGTTACTAAAATAATTTTAATATATTCATAAACTAAGACATGTTATCTGCAGCTGTCACTCTTGATAGATACTATCAATACCTATAAAACAACACAAATAATAAAGTAAAATGTTTGTTGGCTGCAAAGAAATATGTTTGAATTTTCTAAACTGTTCTTCCTACCAAACTCAGGCTATACATATATTTGGACAATATGTTGTAGTGTTAATAGAAATATTTGATATTTATGTTATGAGTATAAAATTTAAATAGTAAGCATATGTTTTACTTTTGTTTGTAACATATCAGAGATCCTTACTTTTTTTAAACGTAAATACCACTATGGTAGTCAATATAGTACATAATGACACGCTGTTACGAACCTCTCCGAAACACGTCATAACAGAACTCCTCCCTTATGTCAATACACTTCATGCCATTCTGACTGAGGATGTAACCTTCTGGACACTCGCACATCACACCACCGTCAGTGTTCACACATTCACCGTCCTCGCAGATGCCTACGTTCTCTATGCACTCATCAATATCTGTAAAAACATGTGAATAAGCTTGTCTTAGAATCAAAACAAAAACTTAGGCAAAAAAAAAAACTTAATACTTTCGCATTATAGGAATGTGATGTTTACAAATATATAAAAGAGTACATAGGTATTCAAAAACTATATTTATAAGCGAAATCAAGAATGACTGAGCATGAGATAATTCCTGGATAACTCAATGGTAGATCATTGACGCACTAAGCTAAAAGTTTGGGTTTGGTTGTTCATCTCATAACCAAATACACTTTCCACTTGTTCACTTGTTACCACAATCTGACACCTTAGATCAGTCTGTAGCGTGTCTGGGGTTCTGGGTTCGATTACCGGCATGGCCGAAAAATTTATCATTGGTGAAACATGGGTTTCACAGTGATGAATTAATGGTCTGGGTCTGGATTCTGTGTCTGTTTTAGATTTAAGTTAGTTTATGAGGCATATGAAGCTATGACAGGCCTATCAAGCCGGTAGTAGAAAAATATATGGCTTGAATGAAAAACTGACCCAGGCCACAGAAAACTAGTTACCACAGCTAGACTTAATAAATCCAGAACCTAGTGAAAAGTGGCCAGTATACTATACGAACTATGTTAAACTATGGTAGAGTATTGGATAGGAAATCCAAATGTTCTGGTTTTGATTCTCTTGTCCAGATTGTCATTTTTCTCTTAGTTGGTTTAAAAATAATTACATTCATAGTTCTGCTATAGTGGTGTAAGAAATAGGGGAGATTATGGAGTATCATTCCAAATTGAGTTCACACTACTACCCTGAGTTTAAGTCATTAATAACCCTTGAGACGAGTTTATTATAAAACATAATCCAAGTGGCCTAGGATCGTAGGCTCTTGGAAAAACGTTTGTGACATGGCGGGAAAACAATTTGAGCTTTTAACAATATTGTGGAAGTCCATCACTTTAGCTTAGTTGTAGCATGTCTGTCTACTGAGCTAAGAGTCCCGGGTATGATTCCTGGTATGGCCGAAAAATTTATCATTGGTGAAATATGGGTTTCCCCCTTTCACAGTGATAAATTAACGGCTGGGGGCTGGATGTTGTGTCTGTTCTAGATTTAAGTTAGTTTATAAGTCATGTGCTGATATAATCAGTCGGGTCAGAAAGTTCACTCTAAATACCATAAATAATTAATAAACAAAATTGTTCCAAAGGGTGGTCACATATTATGGTTTATAAAACATAAAAGTATTTGTAAGAAGAACTATTTAAACTGTTTTTTTATAAAAAATATGGCAAAGGAGAGAATATGAAAACTAAACACAAATTAAATGTACAAAATAAAATCTATATGCCGATTCTCTTCACTATGTAATAAGTTAACACGTAAATACATATGACACAGTCAATCAAATTTGTTGATCTCACTGCTTCACTCAAAAGTTATTTATATCAGCTTTTGTACATCAAAGGTAGACACTTGGATTTCTACGTTTAACCATACTCATAGTAGCATAGTAATTGTTGTTTCATGAAGTCACCATTAAGTGAAAACTAAGTATGTAATTCAATTTTTTTTCTTTATTAAATACCTTCACAACTGTTACCATCGGGTCCCAGTTCATATCCAGGTGGACAGCTACACACATATGACCCCATCAAATTTTGACATTTACCAGGTAGTGGACAGGTTCCTGGGACCTGCAATATTTAATATCTTCAATTCCTTCAAAGTCAAATTGTGAAAACATGCCATTCATTTATACCATCAGCTTTAGAGATTCCATAACTATTCAAATGCATAATAGAATTGCTGAGTAAACAAACAATATTCTCAGTGAGGGTCAACTGACCCCTTATTTCCCGATCACACTTGGGGTGTGAAGGGTGTTAATTCTTGTTGTCTTGTGTGAAGCCCATGAAAGAACCACTTTAAGGAAATTTAAAATATGCTTATTTCAATATAATACTGTTGTGTTTTGCACAGATTACTTTTGTTTTAGTTAAAATATAAACAACACATTATTTAACTGATATAAAACCGGTAGGTATTTGTTAAGACTTTTAGTCAATTTATTTCAACAAGACAAAAACATGGAAGCTTAACAAATAAGACAAACATTTGGTTGTTATAATACCTAACAAAACAAAACATCAGTAGAAATGACAACATAAAGTATTACACAATATATTTTGTTTTATAACTTACTATACAGAATAAGAGACGGGGCTGAAGGTTACTGCTACATAACTATGTCCTACAAATACATACACATCAAATAAAATGAATACTTGTTTTACTAAAAATACTATTAATGAAATTCTCTACTAAAATAAAAACTAAATAGATCCCAAATAAATTGAAATGGCAACCAATAATTACGATATGTAATTAGATATATCTTTAAGGATTATTTTTTTAAAAGATATTTTGTTATATTAGGAGGAAAATACAGGAAAGGTGTTTATAAACATATAAAATATATCCTATAACTCTTTACCAATTTCCTTTTTCTCTCATTTGTGTTTTTTGGAACTTTTAGGAAGTTGCATTGCACATTTTACACTCCCTCCTGATGAGTTAGAATAAAACTTAGTTCAGGGGATTGGGTGGTAACAATCAATTTTCTTTAAGAAGCAGCCATTACTTCTTTGTCCAGTGGAAGCATTGTAAAGTGTCAATTGTATTCTTGTTTTTATTGTAAAAGGTATATGCTGTTAGTTACCTTTTATATGTTTAAATACACCTTTCCTACACCTTCTTCTGAATAAAGCACATTCAATTAGATACATTTTTTGGACTTATTCATTTTGTATCAAATATAATTTGAAAATAACTGTCTGGAATGTTTTTTTGTGTTAACTTACTAACAGATTTTTTAAACTTTTAAATAAATGTAGGTAATTTTATTTCACCTGCACACATTATATTTAGAAAAAAAAAACAAGTCAAATTTGAGTCTAAAATATACTTACTCATCAAGATGTACTCTTTAACTAACAAATAAAGTTTTAAAAGTATTTTAGAAAATTGTGGATTAAAGTGCAGGTCTTGGTCGCAGTGACTTAGTAACAAGAAGACCAATTTATAAAAAGTATAACTAGTTTATTAGGTGTGGGGGGGACAAATTTAAATGTGTTCAAATCAATTTGTTTGGTATCTAGATAAAATAAAAATTCAAAGTTCAAAATGGCCATGTCAATGAAAAATACTCTCAGTTCTCTCACCTCTAAACATTCATCAATGTCCCTACAGTGCTGACCGTCAGCCGCCAGTACATAGCCCTCAGCACACTCACAGTTGAATGAGCCAATCACATTGCGACAACGGCCGTTACGGCACAAGAAGGGCATAATACGACATTCGTCAATATCTGCAACATCAAATAGTTTTGTTCTTTAGTAGAACTCCTAATTGGGCATACAGAGTTGCATGTTAATATCAATACTAGTAAAATACTTGATATTAAATATCCATATTTAATTTTGAAAAATAGAAAGCCCTGAGATGTGTTTGTTGTGTTCAAATGGTGATACAGTTTATTAATGTATTATAAAGGATGAGACTTTTTATTGGTTATTAAGGTGCAAGTCAACACTTGTCCTTCCATCCAAGCAATCAATACATAAAAATTTAGGTATCACTCCAGAATCATTAATTTTATTATTAATTGATTTTCACGAATTCAAATGAATTTAATATTTATTTGAGTATAATTTTTACTTAATACAAACCACAAGGTGGCTACATATACTCTATGAAGGTTAAACCTTTTCTTTTGAAGGGCTTACTCTCAATCGCATTTAATACCAAAAGAAAGGTCATAGTTGGGTGTAATGAATGTGGTTTTTAGTGAATCTTTTCCCTCTCCCAATCACAAAAATGATAGAACATTTCCTCTTAATTATACCCTTATCATTGCTACCCTATTTGTGAAAACAAAGAGAGAGTCTGGACAAATACTAAGATGCTGTACATTTTGAAATAAGCTCATATAAAAACTCACCGATACAATCATTGTTGGGGCTGAGTTTGAAACCTGGGAAGCAGTTGCATTTGTATGATCCGACAGAGTTGATGCAGGTGCCATTGTTGCATGTATTGGGGTGCCTCTGACACTCGTCAATGTCAATGCAAGAGTCTCTGCTCGAAGCGAGGATGTACCCAGTGCGACACACACACTGGAAACTTCCTTGGAAATTGTTGCACTCTCCGTTGCTGCACACATTCGGACGCTCGGAGCATTCATCAATATCTGAAAGACCAGGTTTTAGAAATTAATCAAATTAATCAACATAAGAAGTTGTGTAGAATCTTTGAAACAGATTCTTCTTAAGTCAACAACCCAAGAGTTGGTTTGATAGGATTTCTATCTATCCGGAGCTGGGCTCTTCGGCTGGTCAGTGCTGCCTGCACCATCTGGTAAAAATCACATAAACTAGAGGAGTTTAGGAAGTGTGGTTCCTCATTGCCTTCCATACTGAATTTCTATGGGCGAGTGCGAAAGGACCTATTAATTTTGCAAGAAAGGTATTTTTGCATTCCTTCCATGGTTCTTAAATATACCACAATCAACATGGAACCGACGGCTTTACTTCCCCTTTGAAGGAAGTTGTGCTACAAATTTTTATCACACAAGAAAAATCTGTCAACCTCGGTTGAGTTTGAACTTTGAACCCATGAACATCAGGTCCTCATTACCACTGATGTCGACTGAAACAGATTATTCATAGATAATGCATAGCTACAAGTCTTTATAAAACTATTAATTATTGTGAATTAACTTATCATATTCTGATATAAAAGAAAATTAATTGTTATTTTTTATTATTTATTATTGACTCAGACTTATCCATGGTCAACCTTTCTAAGGTATTGCAGTTCAAACAATGGCCCCTCCATCTCCAAAATAATTCAGTTAAAACCTCAGTGAGGTCACCAATTTACTCTTATATGGTGCAAAATTTATTAATGCTTTTCAATTTAAAAAAAAAATTTTTCCAAATACTAATAACCCTATATCTATCATGTACTTGTAAAAACATTGACTAAACAAAGTTTGTGGAAACTATCCTTGTATAACTTATAACTGTTGAATCCTTACCAACACAATCCCTCATGCTGATTCCCAGTTTATATCCTGTTGGGCACTGACATTCGAAACCTCCTGGCAAATTGACACACTGAGCATTACCAGCGCATGGGCTCGGCACTCGAATACACTCATTATCATCTGGAAGAAAAAACATATGCTAATGTTTTACTTACAAATAAAATTAATGCTAAAAACATTTTTTTAATTTTATAGAATTTGTAAATGTTAGAATGTCTTATTTATATGAAATATTGATTTCATAAACACATATTTTGACAAATATGTAACTTGACACCAATTTAAGGTACCTAGCCTATTTTTTTCCAAACTCAAACTTAGAATTTACAATTATATTTATGAATACCTTATGTTGTTCAAAACTTTTGACATTGGTTAGGCAAATAAAAATATATAGGCTTGCACACTTTTAAAAAATAAGCTGACCCTTTAAAAAAATAGGAATATTCGGCTTCAACTCGTTTTTCAATCTAATAAGCAAATAAATAATAATTATAAGTTCATAGAATTTCATTCATACAAAAATTTAAAAATGCTTTTTAAGGTAGAATTTTTAGTCAAAAAGTTGTTAGATAACAGACTTGGATGCTTATATCTAATTGTTCTTAATCCTTGTGGTAAATCGTGTATTTATGGGCTGGTCAAAAACATTTTGTTTGATAAAAGTTGCAGAAAACACAATGGAATGTTCTCTCTCAAGTTTCTTAATAAGTAGGTATCATAGTGGCTGAAGCCTTACCTATACACTGATGCACGTTGGTATCATAAATAAACCCTCTGTTACACTGGCATTCAAAGCTTCCTGGGGTGTTGATACATGAGCCATGGCTACACATGGTGGGCATCAGATTACATTCGTCGATCTCCTCCGTGCGATTGGTCATGGGGTTGATAAATATCCCCTGCTGTTTGGAACCACACAATGTCTCGTACTCTCCTGCGGTTCAAACAAAGGAGCTGATTAAATTGAGATAGGCCATACCGCCTATTAATATCACTTCAATTCAGTATATTGCTTCTTACTGTATGTATGCACATACATTGAATACTATACATCATTTAGGTTCATAATTGAAAAAGTAATAAAATTATGTTTCATCAAAGACTTTGACGGAAAAATGTACCAATAATATCATCCAATACCCCTTTATTAAACAAACATCATGTGTAACAAATTACCAGTACAAAAAAAAAAGCATGTTTCAGTTCATATTCAAACAATAAATACATGAATTAGTTCCATTTACTTCTCTTAGAAATTAATTATTCTAGTTTAAGTTCCCATTCCTTTCCTTGGAACATAAATTTTATTTTTATGTATCTTTATATACATTCAGTTTTGTTTTTTACATGACCCTGCAAAAAAAAATTTCATCAAAGTTTTTTTATTGTTAACTCTTAAAATTTCATCAAATAAACATCCAGTAACTCTTGTTTACATTAAGAAAAAATACATTCAAAAATGATACTGTAACTTTAGTCCAATTTTCATTTGAAAAATCTTATCTAATAGCTAGAAAAACTACTAGATCTATTTTCACATAGTCATATGTCAAGTCATGTAGTTTGCAGCTGTAAATGTTGATAGATATAATCAACACCTATAAAATCATTACTAAAATATAGTAAAATATTGTTGTCGACCGCGAAACCAAAAAAAGGATTTTCTAAATGTTTCTGCCTACCAAAATCCTTTCATATGTTTAAAGTTTTTTTTCACTGTAGTTTACATAATACTAATTTATAATCTTTACCTGATAAATCTGCCTTTAGCAGTGAAATCTTTTGAGTTTTGACATTAATCGTGTAAATATTCTGGATGTACCTTTTTCTTTTGGCTATGATCCAAACCTGTGTTTGATTACAAATAACTTCTGTAATAATATTAAACTAGGACAATTTACATATATGATTGTTATGCTATTACTTCCCTATCTTCCTCTTCCCCCTTGTCCACAAACACACACATAGAATGGCCAACTCACTGGTTCCTGGGTGGGGACACTCCTCGCACGGATCTCCCCAAGCTGCTCCCATGGAGCAACAACACACCATGCGTGTGTTTCCTTGAGACATCGGCTGTGTGCATCCCCCATCAGAGTACTCAGTGAAGCACTTATCTTTGCGCATGTCCACACACTCCTCTGCACACATTTACACACAACCAAAACAGTATTATGATGTTTTATACAAGAGTCATTATAAAATTTCCAACAGAATGTTCAGATGAATTGTGGGTTAAAGTTAAATTTAACATTAATTTAGACCCAAATATCAACTAATACACGTTTTGTATGCCTTTTGGATTTGTTAGAGGAAAAATAAATATGGGCTTTTATTGAGTCATAAACTTTAATTCTATTAATTTGTTGTAATATAATATCTATACTACATGCAAGGTAAGCAGTTTCCCAAAGTATTGTGAGATGACTGCAGCTGGCTATTTACTTGGCCTGTAATGTCACAAATAATATGTCATCCGTTTAAAAACCGCGAGATAAAATTGTATACCACATTTTTTAAAGTTATCAGTTTGTGTCATTATCTCCCGTTTTACACCTCACCCCAAAATTGGCTCCTTGAAATATAAAGTCTATTATTACATTTTATTCTAAGATATATGATAAAAAAGATAACAAAGAAAAAATTGTGCCAAACGGCTATTTTAAATTAAATATTGAGAAGAGGATAGAAAATGTTAGGTCTCAAAGCTAACAATCGTAAACACAAAAAAACACATAGTTATGAAATTTTCGGGGTACATCACTCTCCTTCTTCATTAGAAGATGGTCTATCGCTAGCCATGCTGCCATAGTCCAGTCTGTGTTTTACTCTCTTCTGCTGAAGAAGGCGACTGATGTACCCCAAAAATGTCATAATTATGTGTTTTGTGGTGTTTTTTATTGTGAACTTTGAGGCCTACAGTTATCTGGTTAGTGTTTAGGCCTTAACCTTCTATCTTCCTCTCAATGTTTTATATAATAAATAATGGTAAAACCTGTGAGAAAAGTGATGTAAAGTTTTTCATTCAAATTGATCTTACAGAAACTATATTTACCTGGGAAAGTACACATAGCTAACTGAATCACTCATACCGTCCATTCCTGGTTTTATATAATGAGAATAATATTAGAACTACAAGGATCAGAACTAAAACCTATAATATGCAATTGGGCATACTCGAATGTGATGCCTCAAAAATACTCACCACAGGCAACGACTTTTGTGGTTTTCATTCATTTCAAATAACAACTTCAAAACTGAAGGATTGGCCCTTTATGTAAATAAAATTTAAAGAGGATATACATTTTTCAATTTGGTTGTAAATTACTTCAAGAGTTTTACTTACTTCCGTTGGGTAGCAGCATGTATCCTGATGGGCAGATGCAGTGGAAGGTGCCTTCTTTGTTTATACATGTCCCCACTCCACATATGTCTAGGTCTTCCTGACATTCATTTATATCTGGAAAATAAACCAACAGTTAGTGAGCCTGACTCAAACTCACAAAGCTAAGGTTCAATCTCGACAGGCTGTACTTCACAATATAGTAATTTTCAATGCTATCTCCTGATAACTATTTGTGCTCTTTCTATTAGTAGTTTTATTTTACTCTAATATTAATCTTAAATTGAACCACTAATAAACTTGTGAAACATCCAAGTTATATAAGCGGTAGCATGTTTGATTCAAAGTGCACTGGGAATCATTTTTTCCCACGTATGTGTTCCCCATTTTTCCTTAACTGTTTTTAGTACCTAGTTTAGTTGTACACATACATATATTTATTCTGCTAATGGGGCAAGGATGAAGAAGATATAATTTGAAATACACCTGCAATTTGATGGAGGGAGAATAGGAAACAATTCAGGGAAAACCGCCCTCAGTACACCCGGCCTAGATTTAAACCCTAACCTCCTCACCAGCAAACCAGACTAAATTAGCTTGACATCTAGATCATGTGTACACTTATAAGGGTTGGTTTTCCATTCTCTCTCCAGAAAAACTCCTGTTTATCACCTTAAAATGGATCAATGAACTCTTTTCACTGTATATTCTTAGTCTACTCGTGGATAAAGCTGTCGATAGCCAATAGTTGCAGTGGAATATAATAATATCATCAGCCTTGTTTTGAACATATTAGTAATTAATTAATCTAGCATTATTACCTTGTTCCCTGTGTTTGATAAAGGCTAAAAGACCAGAATTTTACCTTCATTTGGGTTTGGAACATGTATTTTGACACATCCTGATAAATAAGCTAAAGGGAAGAAAGAAGAGGTCACCATTTTTCTTTGGATTCTCAAACTTTTTTGCTCCCTTCCCTAGAGGTATTCATTTGATACCCACACCAGTGGGCATGCAGACAAAGGCATCAGTCTAGTCTAGTTTGCTTTGCCTTTGATGGGAAAGTCAGGATTTAAATCCCTGCTGGCTGTGTGTACTTAGATGGTTTAAAAAAAAAAATCTCACTCTCCCTCCACTCAAATGGGGATACACTTCCTCTCAATTCTACCTTTATCACATTAGTGTAAATAAGTGGCTAACCAGGATGGATACCTATTTAGACACAATGGACAATAAACATTATTAACCATGTGCAGAAATAACTTTTTAACTTCAGGAAATAATGGGATAGGGAAAAAAGTTAAAAGTAACACTCCACTTTAGACAATTCTAAAGATATATTTCAAGATTGACTAAAAAAGTTTTTAAATAAAAAATTTATGGCGTGAATTTGAATAACTACTCACACAATAAAACATCAAGATATTCAAACTAATCATAATACATAAAAGTGAACCACAGTCTTGTCCATAAGAATACCAAAATATTTTTCTTAACTGAGCCAGTGTGCCATTTGTAAAATTTAATTAAAAAACTGTCACATAAAGCACTGTTGAACTCCAAAAATATTAGTTTATCCAACTGTTATTATCGATTATATAAAAGCAAATGTATGCCAGTCCTAATAGTATTAATTAACGTAGTAGAAATGTCATTATGCCAATAAGTGTGATGGTGTATTTCACATTATTTTATATTCAAAAATCATATTTATCATTATTTTGCACTAAACATATATGTTGTGGCCATAAATCTATTCAGGGTTAAATATTGCCATCAATTATATTACATAGCCTGGTGTGGCTATGTTATTTAATGATGCTCAGTTGTGTTGACTAGGTAGTAATAAATTAAAAGCAACTGAAGTTTTGGATATCCGTTTTATTAATTAAAGATAAAGTTTTGTTTGAATTTTCATAAATTAATATTCTTAGTGAATATTAAATACAAACGTGATAATAATAAATGGGCATTATTGTTTCCAGTCTGTGGCTTGGGTCAATTCTTTTTATTAAAGTCATATCTTTCCACTACCAGCTGGCTAGGCCTGTCGTAGCTTCATAAGTTTTATAATCTAACTTAAGATTAGGACAGGCACAACATCCAGTCCCCGGCCGTTAATTAATATGTGAAAGGGTAAACCCATAGTTCATTAATGATACATTTTTCGGCCATGCCAGGAACCAAACCCGGTACCCTTAGCTCAGTAGGCTGACATGCTACTGACTGATCTAAGGTGTCGGATTTCCTGAAAAATCCCAGTAGATAATTTTTCCTGCCTAAGTTTTTAGAACATCCAAATTCCAGAATTTTTTTCTGAAGTTTGGGGTCATGCCTAGACACACACACATATATATATATATATATATATATATATATATATACACACACACACACACTATGGTAATTAAGTATGTACACTTGGTTCTACTCATTAGTGTATCTTGTAAAATAGGGAATTGTGTTACCCATTACGTTTGTACTACCTTGTAATTAATTTAATTCTCTTAAGCACTTAAAGTGATTCAGCAATAAAATTATCATAGCAATATTAGAGGGATGTTGTCTCAGGAACTAGAGGATTAGTTTAAGTAGGAGCTAACTAATTGTAGTTAATTTGTCTTTTGAGTATGTTTGAAACTCATTTTTTTAAGTTCAAAATGAAGCCAAATCGAATATACAAAATATTATCAAAGCCAAATCAGAGATTTAATAATGTTGTAATAGGTTTATGTTGAGAAATAAATATGATAATGTTTATATTTAGCTATCTTTAGCCACAATTATAATTTTCAAAAGAAAATTTACTTAAAATAAGTTCAACATATTTTAATTAAAAGAAAAAATTCAAGCTAATATTATAACATCAAAAATCTGTAAATTATATATCAACATTAATTGTAGCATAAATAACAACACAGATTGATAAAAAGTGAAAATCAACATATATTCTAGCTATACATATTTTTTTGGCAAAGCTTCGTTATGAAAAATAATTTACGATTTTGATATCAAAATTGAGCCTGACAAATATTCGAAGCAAGGTCATAGTTTTCAAGGCTTCATCCACCCCATTTGCTCTTGGATTTATCCTATCACGCAACCTATGTTTCCATAATATTCTCTTAAATGGAAATGTTTCTATACATTAGTTTTGGGTATAGCATGGTATTAGAAAAGAGTATCTGTTAGTAACTGAATTTAGGTAGGGTATAATAAGTAACTGAATTTAGGTAAGGTATAATAAAGTACAATAGTACTATGCTATAGGTAATAATACATACCTACACACAAGGTACTGGATAGGTCAAGTCTGAAACCAGCGTTACATAAGCACATGTAGCTGCCGAATGTGTTGGTGCAGTGGCCATTGCGACACAGGTTCTCATGTTCGTCACACTCATTAATATCCTCCAGGACAACCTGAGGGCAAACCAAAATGATATAAAAATAGAAACAAATTGGATCACTTTATTCAATCAGTTTTTATAAAAAGAAATGTCACATAACACCAGTTGTGTATTATTTAATTTTAAATATTGTAGTTACAATCTACCTATTTGGAACAGTCTATAAAGGGTTGTGTTTGACTCTTGATCGGTAACTTATAGGATTATCATTCATGCAGAATATAAGGGGATGATAATTCAATACAATCAGGAAGCTCCATTCTTTAATAGCCCAGGTCCATTTTTGAATTGAAACATTTAATACAAGGGCTATTAATAACCTAATCTAAAGAATGGGGCGTATGGTTAAAAAATGCACAAGTATTCACCTGGGGAGAGGATGAAAAAGTAACCTCTAGTATATCTGGCCAAGAACCAAATCAGTCAAACCTCACATATAATTCAAAGTGAATAACACACCGTCACGCTGTTAGGTCTATAACCAGGTCCTCCTGGACACAGAGCCTTGAACTCCTCTGAGCCCTCGGGAGGACATTTCTCACACCGGGGACCCCAGCCTCTACCCACGGAACAACAGCAAGTCGCTCGAGTGATGGGCTCACCCATCTCTTGAAGACACCGGCGATGGCCACTCCTTTCTTCCACATCCAGAAAGCAGCGAGATGTTCGTCGATCTGAAATATCATAACTTTAAATTTCATCTCCAAGAAAGAGACAAGCGTCTGTAAAGAAAACATTTGATTGAATGTTTCAGGTTTCTAGAGTAAGTTTTGTTATGGTTTTATAAATTATATGAGACATTAGACCAAAAATAAGTTTGAATACGTACCTACTTCTCTCCAGCTACTTTTTATAACAGTGCTCAAGATACAACAGATTTGTGTCAATTGCCCTGTTGACTTAACAGGCAGCTTTACTATGCAGAAACTGTTCACTAATTTATTTTACCTAATTTTGCTAAATAGCGTGTGTGTCTTACCACATGCCAATCGGTTTCCATAGCCTTTACGTGCCACTTACACTTCAACTTGTGAATTTCATGCTTTTGTGTTGTTGATGTGTTATTCTAGTTTACTTGTTTATTTTCTCTCTAACATGCACAACATTTTTGTTATCTTGCAAGCACTTTAACTTATATTTGCCACTGATTGATTTAATGTTATATATACATTTATGTTCTCTCTCTAAAACTACACAGACCACTAAGTTTTATTTTAACTCACACTAATTATGCTTGCATAAAATAGCACAACTAACAAAAGAACACAACATAAAAAGTAATATAATCACGTATGTTAATACCAGGAATGGCTCATTAGTTGATGCAAGGCTTGACAGGACTCTACTTTTAAATTTTGTTACCTCCCATTTAGTATCCTACTTGACCTTTAAGGCCAATTCACCAACATTTGTTCTTTACTTTATTTTGTATTAACATTGGGTAACCACACAATGTATTGCGTGGCTACCCCAGCCAAAACTTTTCTTTGCTTCAAACCGCTAGAAAAAAAATCTCTTCATTTGATTTTTTCCGAACAAGTTTTAATTTTTTTTTAAGAAATCTGATCAAAGATTTAAAATCCCAGCTTTGAGAAGTCACTTGCTTTTGGAGAGCTGGCCATAGATGTTGGAAACCCAACTAACTTACCCACACAAGCATTGCCTGCCTCAACCAGTTCGTAGTTTGGAGGACATTGACAAAGGAACTTCCCCTGAGTGTTGATGCAAGTACCATACAGACAAGCCTGAGGACTGTCACACTCGTTGAGGTCAGTGCAGTTCCCTGGAAAGCAAATATGATGTTAGTAAATAACTTATTAAAAGTTATCTACACATAAAGTGCTTCATTATCTTGTTCCCTGATAGCATATAATATTATATGAATCATTTGTTTTTACTTGTACACTTGGCTGTAATTAAATCTAGACGCCATGGAAATAGAAAAAAATTAACAAGTTGGGATTTTACTTCAACTTCTAAGTGTTCTTTGATATGGATGACTTTCTTAGTATGGTAATGATAAGTTTTGTATTTATGTTTTAAATAAGTGTGTCATGCAAATGTAGATAATTTTCATAACAAATGTTATGGCACAATTTTCGTATTACTGTTTTACTTGGTATATCTTATTCACTAATATTTTTAGTTTTATGAACAATTTGTAAACATAATTTTTTTTTTTTACTTAAGGGGTGTGAAAAGATTAAAAAAACTTTAACTTGCATATAGAAAATTATTTTTGCTTGAACTATTATACAGCTTTGTCAGTAAAAGATACTGAGAGATATAAGAGTACACTTCATAATGTTCACAATACAAAAATCTTACCTAGCTTTTTTGATAACATGATTTATCAGCTCAGGTCCAATTGTGTTTAATGTGTTTGCAATAAAACATTTTGTAAATTATATTTAGTGTCTTAAATTATTTAAATACACACAATATTTCAGTATGAGAAAAATATTTTAAAAAATCAGCATTACGAATATTAGATAAATTCGATTTGGATATGATATGAAAAAAAGTGGATTTCACACACCCCTAATGTAATATAAATTTATACTCATTAGGTAAAGGAATTTAAAGATTACCTGAACAACATATCATTTGAAATTGTTAATGAGTTTAAATATTTAGAAACTATTTTAACCAGCAATCATGTTATTAGAGTGGACATCAAGAAAAAAATACAGTCGGGCGATGTTTGCTATTCTATACAAAACAATAGTTTTACTGGTTCTCTATGGGTTCTATGTGGGTTATATGATGAAAAAAAAATTGGGGTGTTCGAAAACAAGGTGCTTGGGAAGATATTTGGTCCAAAAAGGGATGAAAATATTGGGGAGTCAAGAAGGTTACATAATCATCAGATGATACTGTTGGTATAATCAAGTCTTGTAGATTATGGTGGGCAGGACATTCAATGTGAATGGAAAAATCTAGAACCCTGTTCAAGGTATTGACTCGAAAATCCAATGGGAAAAGACCATTGGGAAGACTTAGATGCAGATGGGAGGATAACATTATATTGGACCCAAAAGAGATAGGGTGTAATGAGGCGCACTGGATGGACCTAACTCAAGATAGGGATAGATGGCATACTTTTGTAAGTGCGGCAAAGAACTTTCGAGTTCCTAATGCCATTAACGGTGTTTGAACAGAGCTAATGTTGAGAAAAATCTGTAAGATAGTGTTTGTGTCACTGAGGAAAAGGTGAAAGTGTGAAAGTGGATGCTACTGTTCCGTTCTGTTGAGAACCACAAAACCCATCTTCGTCAACAGTGAAGTGACTGGAAAGTCTTGGGATGAAGTTTTATGGGAGGGGGAGGAGGGGGACGGTTAGCAGGTAGACAGTCTTCTCTGGCTATTATGAATGAAAACTATAAGTCAGGGACTGAACTAAACCATTGGTTCATTTTTAAAGCTAACCTTAACTTGATTTAAACATTAAGTTCATTTAGTTTATTTTAACGATTAATGGTGGTCGAGGTTCAAATCCCGAATGGATAAACAAAGGATGCATCTTTCTAAATGGTTTCCCTTTGTCCCTCAACAAAAATGTGGGTACATTACCTCTGTTTTAGATATTTCTAGTGTCATTAATAAAAATATAAATTTTAATTACACTAAGTGTGCTATAGACAGATATGTAGAACTAATAGAGTGGATGGAAATGGTGGTAGGGCGGGGGGCAGATGTTAAGTATTTAAAGCATTATCTCTACATGAAGTCGAATGTGAGTATTTGTTAGTTATGGTTAAAGCCTCATCTACATATTTAAATTAAAAAATGGCATCTGGACACAAGAATTGAACCTGGGACCTGCAAACTATGTTTTGATAGTTGTTATAAAACTAATTCATTACATCTGAAAAAATGTGAGAAAATACTTTAGAAAAAACATTTGACGAGAAAGGACATAAAAAAAGAGTGATTGAAAATGTAGGCCTATATGTGTGTTATGATTGTGGATGTGAATAATTGATGTAGACATTCTGTGCACAAATGCACATATTGTTAGTGTCCATCTGGACATATCTATAACCTGAACCTAGCTAATACAGTAGTGCCTCTCAAATTATGTTAAGTGATGCCATTTTAGGTTGTTGGTGCTATTATTATTTTTAACTTTTTTTTAGCGCCGCGTGTCTTACTACCTGTTTAGGTAATACGCCTTTGTACTAATTACTTTATTATTAAATCTAGGACAGACACAAAATCAATTCCCCAGCCGTCAATTCATCACTGTGAAAGGGTAAATCCACATTCCAACAATGATAAATTTCTTGGCCATGCCAGGAATCGAGCCCGGGACCCTTAGCTCCGTAGGTGGACGCACTACCGACGGATCTAAGCTTCTCAATTTTCTAGCATGATTTTTTTTTCTAAGTTATGTTCACAATCAAATTTATATATATATTTTTTATAAAAGGACTAATTTGTTTCTAAAAAAAGGTGGGGAAGGTGCACAGCATAGACTTTCTCGCTACTGTAAATAAAAAAGATATATTTACTTAAAACTTGTAATATATTTGAAACGAGATAATGTACATTGTTGCACATTCTACCAAAGAACATAAACGAAATAATATAGACTGTTAGAGAAAAGAGGAACATCACACCCAAAGAGCATTACAGTAATTTCCAAATATAAAGATTTCTGTAATATATGTATTTATACATATATACATACATACATTATACATATAAAGACTTCCGTAATATATATATATGTATTTATACATATATACATACATTGGAAAATCCAGCTTATTGTAAAAGGCGCCCTCAATTTACAATGAACTAGGGTAGTTGGAAAATAATATTATATTTGCTTATCAACCTGATAACTTTTAGACTTATAGCAACCCATACAGTCTTAAGCTATTAAGGAAATGCACCTTTGTTCACTCAATCAGTCTAGTTGATTCCATGCTTATTGCAATGCGCCTGAGATAGTGAAGGCTTATTAAAAAGTCTACAGCAGTGGTTCCCAAACTGTGGGACATACAATTATTCCTGATGGTGAGAAGCCAAACAAAACAAACAAATTACAGTTGTAAAAAAATTGACTCCTAAAATTTAATAAATATATTACGACCCCGTCTAACCTAAGTTAAAATATATTCAATCAGTGATTGTAGGGGTGGCTACATTGATTAAAGCTCAGACAGATGGTGCAGCTGCACAGTCTTGTAATAAACACACAAACGGTGGTACCTACTCCAAATTATGGAAATTGTTGGGGTGGTACGCCATTCCAAAAGTTTGGGAGCCGCTGGTCTACAGAATATAATATTTTTCTCTCTAAGCATGTCCTTAAATTAATTTACTAAGTTCCCTACGATTGCAAGGTTTGATTAAAATTCTCAAGTTCAAGTAATGTATAGTAAAAAAGATTAAATAAATGTAACTAACTCTTATGAATAAGTAATAGTGATTGAAAAAATAATACAGATACAAATTTAAAATTTACCTTTCTTTTATAAAATAAATATACATGTTTACAAGTATATTGTGACATTTACCATTGTCAATTCACACTTTTCACATAACACTTTTATTTATTTCCACACGGTAAACTGATGTGACATTTTGATGTGCACAATTGTTTGACGCNTAGACTATACACTTGCAACTGGCATATCCCTGGCCCCCAAACTTTGATTCCTTACTCACAGATTCACGAACAGTTACATATTTTTCTGGGATGACTTTATGAATTTGTGTGCCAGAAATCAAGAGGTCAATTCTATTAGACTGGGTTGTAATATATTTAATAGATTTTATGAGTCAATTTTTTACGACTTTAATTTGTTTGTGTTGTTTGGCTTCTCATAGCATAAGATTAGGAATAATTGTACGTCCCACAGTTTGGGAACCGCTGCTGTAGACTTTTTAATAAGCCTTTACTATTTTGGGTTTATTGCAATAAGTCTGAATCAACTAGGCTGATTGAGCGAACAAAGGTGCATTTCCTTAATAGCTTAAGGCTGTATGGGCTTATTGCAATAAGCCTAAAAATTATCAGGCTGATAAGCAAATATAATATTATTTTCCAATAACCTGGCTCTTTGTAAATTGAGGGTGCCTTTTGCAATAGGCGGGATTTTACAATTCACCTATGACATATAAATATATATATATACACACACACACTTATATTTTGGAAACTATTGGTTTTATAAAAATATATTTCAAATAATGATTTTTATATTTAATATGCCTTCATTTTTGAAATGATAAGTTATTTCATATCTCAAAGAGATGCGGAGATATGAAAAAAATTGGAAGTTTCCTTAAGTGCAAATTACCCTCAACATTATTTTCATGAGGAAATGATAACGTTCATTTTGTTTTAATATCAAACAATACATATATATGAATTTTAACCGAGTCGAGTTTGATATAATCTATTTTTCCTCTTTCCACTCTTAAGTAAAAAATACTACCATTAATTTTAGTGTTAGATTTTTTTTTATCTCTGAGAAACCTTATGATAACCCCATGACCCAAGTTTTATCCCAATTGGTAAAATAGTTTCTTCTCTGGTCAGAGCTACAGACTGACATTATTTTAAAAAAAAACTTTTTAAGATTTAGGGGGTCATGAAACGTCGACATCCATCAAAATCTTGAGTTTGATTTTTTTTTTTGACAATTACTATTTTTTCTCAACCAGAGAGGTGTGAGAAGGTAAAAAGTAACATTATATATTAATATATTAACCTACAAATTTGATATCATGGCCAATATGACTAAAAAAGTAATCTATCTTTATTTATTTAACATATGCACATTTGTGCATACATATTAACATCTCACGCTGTATTCTTTATTCAAGGTTATTCTTAAAATTATTTGATAAATAGTTAATTAAGTGGTTTACAGCATCTTGGTAAAACATTTATGTGGTCCACAGCTAAATCAAGGTTTGTGACTTATGCTGTACAAATTATATCCAAGAAACCATTTAAAATTAATAAAAATGGTTCAAATGGCAGCATAAAGCAACCCTGGATCAACGATGGGGTGTATTTCTGATTGTAACACATCTATTACCAAATAACCCTTAAAATATGAGCGATAAATGACCCTAACACAGGATTAGTCCTAGATAGCTCATTGGTAAGATATTGACGTGCTAAGTTGGAAGTTCCGGATTTGGTTCCAGATTTCAAAAGAATTTTCAAAAAAAGTTAATTATCCGAATTTCTTCATAAAAGCATTTCATTGCCTTAGAATGCTTATGCCTTTTGCCCTTTACATCTCTTCTGCCATCTTTAAACTTTTGTGGGGCAATTTTTTTAAATAATAAAAATGGTTTTTCCACTATTACACGTCACACATCCCTAAAGACATTAAATACAACTACACTCAGCCACAATGAAAAAAAATCCTTTCATCAATATCGCATTTGCCACACTGACTTGAAAACGGTGGAGAGCCAAATAACAATCCCTAAAGAGAGATGGTGATGTGTCAGGGCGATAAGCTATACAAACATGCCAAAACCACTAGCGACAGATTTATGGTTTCAAGGACAGACAGCTAGTGACTTGGAGTGAGAAGGGATGAGTTGTCTACTCTGCTCTGACCAGGCCGTTCTGTTTCAGCTATTGCGGGGTTGTATCAGATATGTTTTCAAAATCCGGGGGCAAAATATGAAGCACCTCAGCTCGTATCAGTTTTCATAAGTTTCAGATTGAATATTAATGTGAATGAAGTACCTTTATAAAGTTAAAAGAAGTCAGCATTAATTGATTTACTTCCCCCATTTATTACACACGTTTAAGTATACAAAATAATTAGTTGAATATTGCATTTATTTGGCAATTTTTTATGCAGTTAATTTAAGGCTCATTAAAATAATATTTATTTCAATTAATAAACCTCCTCGAGTACTTCTAATATTCCAAATATGAAATCTTCACATCATTTGGTTTTTCTAAAAATTGTTGCATTAGATGCCAAAATTTCAAACTTTGAGTAAACACTGTGCTTAAAATATACATTTAATCTATATTTAATATACTGATCCAAGTTTGGTTTAAGAAGACCTACTAATATATATAATTATTATATTATTAATTTTGGGCCATACACCCTTAAGTAGGCAAGTAATTAATCTGAAGGAATATATATTCAATAATTAACTAACCAGAAAATAAAAAAAGATATTATTCTCACAAATAATATTTGTGGAATTTTAGGAACTAAGTGATGAATAACAACAACCCTTCTTAACCCTTGTAATTGGTAACTAACATAATTTTTAATACAACAAGGTCTGATAAATATTCTATCACCAGATCCTTTTTTTAAATGTACAGTAGTTTTTACTTGTTATGTGAGATCATACTTACCACCTGAACCATCAAGTGCATACCCTTCATCACACTCACACCGGAACATTCCAAATATGTTGTCGCACCGACCAAAGACACACAAGTTACTGAACATTTGACACTCGTTGATATCTGAAACATTATTACAGCAAATTCTATATTAAACTTTATAAAAACAAACTTTAGTAACATTTTTAAATGTATATCAGTATTTGTAACCATGAATGAAAATAAAACAAGATTAAATTTCTCTATTAATTAAAATTTAATTTACTTCTTATGATCATTTTATACATTGGTTGTTTTGTTCACTCGGTACATGATATAAATCAGAAATATTTGCTATAAATTTATCAACACCATAATAATTTGGCCTAATAGACAAGCAAGAAATTTCACTACTATTTAACTGAATTTTAAATGAGATTTTACCCACAATAATTGAGTCTTAACTTGGTGGCAAAATTCTTTACTTTATGGTTTCCTCTTGGATTTAATTAAATTTTTCATGGCTCCCATTTCCTCTGTCCTGTTTACAAAATAACCCACAATTCCCCTACTCCCTTTTTTTTTCCAGTTTCCAATCATGATTTGTCTATCTTTGCACTTGTCCTACTATCTGGTTTACTTTCCTTAGCTCTCACCCCTCAAAATCCCCATTTCTCTTCCCCTCTTAAGGCTTATGGACATAGCACATATTGATTTATCCTTCTTTTATTGTAAATTTTGTCAACCTGGTTCTTGTAAAATTTTATCACCCCTGATTTCTTCCCTCGACTCACTTGTGTACCTCTTTATGTTCTCCTTAGTACCTTCCTCACATCCAGCTTCTGAATTCTGTAAATCCTACACTATATTTCATATTCTTAGACCCATGTGTTTCCAACTCTTTGGTTGGGTCTCCTCAATTCATATTTCATAAGTTAATTATTTTAATGTTTTAGTGTACATATAATATGAGTTTTGTTGGCCACTAGAGAACGCTATATACAACTGATCCCAAGTACCATAGGCGTCTCTAACCCTTAATTATTGTGGGGGGAGAGGGTGGGAGATAGAACAAACCCATTTTAACTTTAAATTAGAAAATAAATTTTATTGTAACAAATGAATAACACAAATACTATGCTAATGGAATTTATTAAATAAATAATCATGTGAATTTTCAATGTCCTCACTAAAAAAAAATTACTGTTTTTTTTACAGTAATAAGAGTGTACCATTTGAGCAGATAATAGGGCAAGAGGTGGGACCGTAGTCCCTTACCCACACTAATGACACTTGAGCCACCATAACAAATATCAATGTTTTACACACCTTACCCATTTAAAAATAATCACATTTACAAAAAAGGCAACCTTTAAACCAGCTACATGGCTCCTACATATTAAATTAATTACCTGAGTTGCTATCCCTAGCAGTAAGACTTTTAATTGAAAGATCAAATACCATTTTACATCTATGAATTAAGAAGTATTACAGTTTCGCATACTTGGTAATTTTTGCATGGTGAACTTACCAATGCAAGTTTGGTCATTCCTCTCATCGGGATGCATGAATCCCATCTCGCACTCACACCTAAATGAGCCTGGGTAGTTGAGACAATGACCGTTCTCACAGAGAGTTGGGTTGCTGGAGCACTCATCTATATCTTGACATTGGTATCCATCACCACGGAAACCAGCATCACAAACACACTGTTAAAAGGTAAATTTTTGAACGCCAACAAAAAAAACCATAAAACAAGTCCTACACACCTATTTGGTAAACTACAAGCCCACAGGCTACAGTGCATTACAAAATGTATAATGGATTTTTTTAAAGTTGCTTCTTAGCCAATATTTAGAAATGAATACTATTGTATTAAGTCATCATTGCATTTTCACTTAACATCTTAGGTAAGGTAATTAAATTTTGCCCAATATGTGTTTATTTTAGGAAACATAAAAAGAGTGAAACTTTTCACATTTCTTATTTTGTACTGATAAAATTCTATTATTATTATTGGATAGTTTATTAAAAAATGCATGTGATTCTTTATTACCTTTTTAAGTTTAAACTTTTGTCATCACATTATATTTAAATTCTTAATTATTTGGTTGCTTTCTTATGATTTCTATTAATTTTTAATTTTCTGTTTACAGATCAAATGTAAACATATTTATAACCAAAAGTGTTGACAGCATGTATGTTTAGTGGACCTGATTCAAAGACCTGAACTCAATCTTAATTGGCAGGTCTTAGGATTTATTTCACACATATGTATTTAGATTATTTCTGGTACATTTCCTCTTACCTATCCTCCTTTCCCTCTAAGCTAAGTTTATAACATTTTGTTAAAATTAAGTGCCTACTCTATAGAAAATATTAGAGTTTTTATCCGTACACATCTAAACATCCTAATATCTAGATTACTGTTCATGATTGTTATCAATATAGTTACCTTAAAAGAACCTTCTGTGTTGATACACTGAGCATTTTGATCACAGCCTCCATTGTTAACCAAGCACTCGTTCACATCTCGACAAGTCACACCATTACCAGTGAAACCTTTCAGACATTGACACTCATAAGAGCCCTGAAAAAATATGTACAATTTATGGTAAAAATAACAACACTATAAAATACAGATACTGGTACATCATCCTAAAACTAACAACCTTTAAAAAAAACCAGCAAGTTCTTGCTTCAGAAAATGGACGATCTGTACAAGATCAAACTGAGATAAACATAGGTACTCAAATTCCTTTAAACCCCTGAACCTTTCATCAAAAAAAAGGATCACATTAAATCTATATTCAACATTTCTAGCTGGTAAAGGGAGGAAATCTCTGTCTAGTGATTGTTCCATTTATTTTTGTAGAAAAATAAAAATACTCAAAAAGTTTATTCATCATCTCAAAATATTGTCACAGCATACTTTGAAAGTAATGCACACCACATTGGAATAAAAATATTTCCACTAAATAAAACAAACCTTTGATTAAATCTTTCCTGTTATGTTGAAACTAAGTGTTTTAGCTGATTGAGCAAAGTAAAAACAACTTTTTTAAAAGAAATTTTATTAGCTCCTTACTAAGGAGAATAATTAATTATTATTATTAATAATAATAATAATAACTGTTTATTATTTGAAATCTTGTTATTCCAATGTTAGTGGATTAATAATTCTCAATCTACAGTGTAGGTACAGAAAACAAAAAACAAAGAACTTGTTTAAGTGGTGAAGAGTATTGGTGGTCGGGGGTGAGAATTTCAAACATGGAAGCTGAGCTTGATTAGGCAAGATTTGCCCCACCTATAATTTAAGATGATAACACTAATGTACTGTTTTCAAATTTCACTACAGATTAAGATAAATTTAGCATTACTTATTAAAAAAAGTGTGTATAGTCCCCTTTTTTCAATTAAAAATTAAGCAAAATGAACACATGGAATATTCCCGAAGCTAAATCAATGATTGAATATTCTTTTATTATTTTATTTTGCCAAAAATATATATATTGTGTATTTTTTTATAATACTCTAGACACTAAACATCACTTTTCCTCAAGTTTTTTTTTTTGCAAAAATGCTAACAAATCAATGCGGTTAAATTATGAAATATTTATGGTGAGATTTATTTGTAATTTACATAACAGCACAGAATAACAAAATATGAACATAAGTATTTTAACTGTTGACATTTTTTAGTGGCTAAGCTTCATAATTTTTGAAGCATTAAGTCAAGATTTTCAAAGCTTTTCCAAAATTATAACGCGTTTCACATCTAATTTGACACTTTTTAATTTCAATTTTGAAATAATTAGCGACCTATAGAACCTAACTAAACTGAAAATGTCCTCCTCCTCTATGTTTATTTTATGTTTTCATTCATATAATATGTAAGCTCCTATACACATGTTAAATACTAATATATGCATGCTCGAGTGCAAAAGTAAACATCCCATATCAAATTAGAATTAAATTGTATTTTCCCTTTGGATAGAATGTTCTCCTTTATTAATTGTTAAAAGAATTATTTTTTAAATCTATGAAACAAGTAATAAAAAATTATAATAAAATGAAAATTTCAAAACTTTTTATAAACAGCCACTTGTATACATCTTGCCCTACCCCATCTTTTCCCCCTTAGCTCTAATATGTCAGCAACACAAACCAGAGTGTTAATGCATTCAGCATTGAGGTCGCAGTTGTAAATGCCCAACTCGCACTCATCATCGTCTGAGCACCCCGGGCCAAAATCAGGCTTGGCTGAATACCCCTCTTCACAGCGACATGAAAAAGAGCCAAGTGTGTTCTCACACTCGCCGTTCACACAAACATCCTCCTTTATTTCACACTCATTCACATCTGAAATTAAATAAATCCATTTTTTTAACAAGAAATTTTAAAAAATGACCATAGATAACATTTCATTTCGCAATTTTAAGTGCACTTTTAAAATTAACAAGACATACAAACCAAATTGACATAGGTCAGCAATGTTTAATACTAAACACTCAACCCCAGCACCAGGAATTTTAATATTGATGTATTATAAACTCACAAGCAACTACTAAATTTATTTGGAATTTAACTAGGTTAACCTCGATCTTTAACCATTCAGTCATGGGAAGGTGCCTTAGGAACTCACCTATACAAGAAGTGCCTCCTGGTCCCTCAAGAAGTCCCACAGTACAAATACAAGAGTAACTCCCGGGAGTGTTGGTACACTTGCCACCGTTACAGATCCTGGGATTTTCCTTACACTCATCTACATCAGTACAACTGCGGCCATCTAATAGTAGCATGTAGCCCGTACTGCAACATATCATTACTTTTACTGTCAACGCTCAATATTACAAGAATCTAATAGTATTACTTTCACTATCAAATTTTCAAGGTTGCAAGAGTCAATATAGCATTACTTTCATTGTTAATTCTCAATGTCACAAGAGTCAATATAGCATTACTTTCATTGTTAATTCTCAATGTCACAAGAGTCAATATAGCATTACTTTCATTGTCAATTCTCAATGTCACAAGAGTCAATATAGCATTACTTGCACTGTCAATTCTCATTGTCACAAGAATCAACCTTTACTCACATTTTAGAAAATATTCTAAAATATTTTTAAAGTAAGGAGCATTATTTAGAGAAGAAAATAAGACTTTAAACCAAACTATTAATCTAATTTATTGTTTTTAATACTTTAGTTTTAAGTCTTATTATCTTATTGCCTTCACTGTCAATTTTCAATGTCACAAGAGTAAGTTAAATATAGCAGTACTTTAAATGAGGTAGCCTGGCAGTATAGGGGTAAGGTGTCAAGACTTCTGTGATGGGGATTCGGGGTTCAATACTCGGTCCCGGTACAGATTTATCTGATAGCCAAACCCTTCCTTCACCTCTGACAAGACGTGTATTAATCACAACTTGTAAATGTGTGGAATATCAGGCCTCCACTGTGGTTCGGATCCCACGTTAAACTGTAGGTCCTCCATTTCATCTCACAATCACCCTACCATTACACATTAGTGTAAGTGCGTATAGCCCAAATGGGTAGTAAGACGCGGTGCTAATAATAATAATAATAATAATAATAATAATAATAATAATACTTTCAATGTCATCACTTTATATAACAAGAGGCAACATATCATCACTTTCACTGTCATTGCTTGATGTCATAGCATTCAAAACTTTTGTTGTCATTATGCAGTGTCACAAAATTCTATAGGTCATTACTCTCTCTTTCTGTAATTATTTGATGCCATATGAGTCATAGTCATGTATGAGGTCACTATAACATTGGTCCCAAGCACACCGGCATCCTGCAGGTTCGTGTGTAAATCTTGGCCAGGGATTCTATGCAGACAGGACATGAGAAGTCCAAATTTACTAATTTATAATAATCATTTACAATAATCCCATCCATAACCTAGGTTTTAAAGGTACCTTTAAATTAAATAGTTTATATACATTACGATAAAAAAAAAGTTTGGGTGAGAAAAGGTGGAGGAGAGAGGGAAAAACTAAATTTAAAAAAAATAAGGATAAATGTGGATACAGATAAAATATATTATTTTTTCTGACATTATATTTTGGTAATTCAAATAAATCATCTGCAAATTTAGTATTAAACAAAATAGAAGGTACAGGAAAGACGGATATAAATAAATATGAGAGACAAACTTAATGTGGCTTTCACATTTAAAAGGCAAAAATATTTCATACTTTGCACTGCTGCCACTTGATCAAATTTAAATCAATGTTAAGTGCCCCACATATTTGAAAAGTTTTACTTTTATTTGTAACTATCCAACTGACCTACATGTACAGGAGTAACTGCCTGGTGTGTTCATACAAATATCATCACAACCTCCATTGTCAGAGGTACACTCATCCACATCTAGAACAAATAACATAGAATGGTATTTTGTACAGTATGTATAGCGTTTTCAATGATTTTATTAATCCTTTATGTTTTCGAAGAAAATAATTAATTTTAACATAGTAGCTTTGTGATACAACTTTTTACTGTTGTAGCTTTGTTTCTATGATTTTTGTACACCTTCATATGATAGGTAGCGCCCAGAAACACTTGTTTATAGTCAAGTCCAGACCTCTTTTATTCTACCTGTACAATCTCCTACTTAGGATTTTAAAACTAATTCCATGGAGATTATTAGAAGCATTTAATCTAAGACTTAGAAAACTTCTATGTATACAATCCAATTTCCATGGAAAGGGCTTTTTAGAAAATACAAGCATTTTTTTTCGTTGTCAATAGTGATAACATTTTATTATATTAATGTTATTTTATAGGTAATGATATTAACTACAAAAGTGACAGCTATAAATAGCATGACATTGCGTATGAATACCAAAGTCAATCTAGTAGCTTTTCTAGCTGTCAGATAAGTCCCTTCCTATGAAAATTGGATTATACCTAATAAACACAAACAATTTTATTATTATTGTTATGTTATTTGTGAATTATGAACATCTCTCAGTATAAACTGTTTGGTTGCTATATCCTGCATATGGACATTTAGTTCTGCTTCTGTTGACACATAATCAAATGTCAATGATGAGTTCATTAAAAATGTGTTTGATTGTCCTTTCTTTCAGAAAAAAGTAAAATTATTACTCTTGCAACTGTGTCACCAATAATGGTGAAATTGCAAATTAAATTCCCCATTCACGAAGAGAAACTATTACAACCCAATGACCTCAAGATTGGTGTATGAAATAGCAAGGAGCTAACGGAGGTAGTTACCCACTTCGGTGACCATGTGGTCTAATGCACTAATCTTGTGTTAGACTAAATCGCCGAAGACGGGGAGATCGGGGTTCAATCTCGGTCAGGTGCACTGAGGGTGGTTTTTCCTAAATGGTTTTCCACTCTCCCTCCACGAAAATGTGGGTGTACTTCCTCTAAATTAAGCCTTCCTAATCCCTAACCCATTATTGTAATTAGTACATAGGTGTAAAACCTAAATAGGTAGTAAGACGTGGTGCTAAAAATAACAGCAGTAACTAGCATTGACAACATCAACAACTCATAATTAAATTTTGGATAATGTAACATTAGAAGACTAAGAGCTAACATGATCATAACGTTACAATTCCTCAATAGAAACAACAACAAATTCTAAAGATGAGAATAATTTACCATAAAAAATCACAGTTCTATCAATATAAAAATATTAAAAGATTAACGAAAAGCTGAGTCATAATGATCTCAATTAGCCACAACACAGGTACATTTTAAAAATTAATTTTCACCAAATCATATTTGGTTTTCTTCTGGTGTTGGGAGGAGATTAAACACAATTATTGCTTTCAACATTCAAAGAACCTATCTGTGTTTGACAAAAGCTTGCGGTATTATTGTGCATGTTGGTTAAATCTGTAAACTCCAAGTTTTTCACATGCCATTTTTATGTAAGAGCATGATATAAAGGGCGGTACGTGACAGTTACAAAAGTTACTAAAGCTACTTTCATAAATATATATAGCTAGTCATGTAATCTGCAGCCGTCACTATTGATACATAGTATCAATACTAATCAATAATATTAATATATTAAATTGTATCAATGTTGACCCATAAATGTTTGTATTTTCTAAAACATTCTTTATGCTGTATTCTTAATGTGAGTTGTATGTAAATATTTCCTTTGAACACTGTAAGTTCTTAAGGCAAGAAAATGTGTATTTCATGTTTATTTTGACTAACCTTCACAATGTGACTTCTGGCCTGTTTGCTGGTAGCCATCATCGCATATGCATTGATACGTTCCCATCATATTTTCACATACACCGTTCGAACATATGCCGCTAGTACGAGAACACTCATCAATGTCTGGAATAACAAAACCATTATTTCAATAAATAAAAAGGGTATGTATTAAAAATCAAACATTATTTCAATAGGCCTATAGTAGACCCTCCTAAATCCGACCTCTGAATATCCGTCTCGTCAGCCTATCCGACCATCCCACTCCTGTGCTTTTCTGTACTTGACTGTGAGTTGCTGCTGTTTCATTCCTACTTCCTACCTACTTCACACCTATGGACATTTTGTGGCTAAAAAAGTGGAGAAACCTAGCAACCAAGGCTAGGATGTTGTCTCGTCTTTCTTCAGCAAATATATATATAAAAAAAAAAGTGAGAATACAATATGGCAGTTCATCAATTATACATAGATTTTAAAAAGGTATAGGATTCAGTTAAAAGAAACATAAACATTATATTAAATTTTAGCTAAGTTTGGGACACCCTTAAAATAGCAAATATGACACCTTATAACTTTGGAACTGTAATGATTTGAAATCATTGAATCACTAATTTATAGCTTACATACATTAATTGTTAAAATTGTGTAATAAAATTGTTATTGTTGAAATACCTTAAAGAACATGGATTTGAGTTGTATAAGTAGATAGAATGTAAATGTCTGACTTAAGGTCATTCACTACATTTTTAAGTTATATTTTTTTAAGTATGTTTCTCCTATATTGTAGCAGCCAACAAAGGGAATAAGGTGGTTTTAGCAATATTAACTATAGCAGGAATAAACTTTTAGTTACAATGACACAGGGTTATAATATGTTGCCTCATTCTTTTAAATCAATCTAGGACTTTGTATCGAACAGCGGTTTTGTGTTTCCTCATCTTCTTGCCTGGTATGATTATGTGAATTCCCTTTGATATTCCAATCTTAGCTTATGTGTTCTAAATTTATGTTACCTTTGCATGCCTTCTTATTGGGAGCTAACTCGTGTCCCGGGGGACACTCACAACGGAAGCTGCCTGGAGTATTCAAGCACACTCCTCCTCGACATAGGCCTGGGATTTGTTCACATTCATCGATATCTGAAACAAGTTGTTATATTATTACAAAATTAACAATCTCAGCAGATACAGACTGACACCTAGTAGCAAGAAGGTGAATTGGTTTTGAAAATGTTGAGAAATTACTAAGAGTGAACCAGAGTAAAAAGGGGAAGAGGGAAGAAGAAGGCCCTAAAAGCCATTACTAGTTGTTTGCAGGGCCTTTCTGGTTTCTAGAACTCTTTCTTTTTCTTACTATTTTAGTATTTGGGCCTTTTATTGATTCTTTTTAATAGTTTTTTAATTTCGTTTTTAAATATTTCTTTGATGTTCAAAAATTAACATATTGATTATCACAAAAGTAATCTGGCTTTGTTTCCTGCCATTAAAGCCTACCATACATCTCATGAATTGCGCTTTTTATTCTTACAATTTTTGTTAAATAAAAATTGTATATTTCAGGGTATTGAATAGTATATAGAAGAAGTGATTTTATTTTGTACAGAAATGAAAATAAACCCACAGTTATTCCGAACCACAACACTTTTCCATGGCATTAGATGGCATAAATTATCATTTTCAGTAAATTTAATACAGGAGCTAAGCTATAAATGGCTTATTTTAAAGAGTAGGGATGAGTAAATTAGTCTTAGAGAAAGTGCATCCACAATAGTTTGGAGAGAGAATGAGTAAACTAAAGGAAAAAATATATTTGTAATATGACACCAAGTTCACCCGACCATAATTTAATGACCAAGTTTTTTTATTCTTCTTTAGCACTGCATATTACTATCGTTTGAGTTATATGCTTTTTTCCAATTACTCTAATGTGTTGGGGATGAGGAAGGTTGAACTTAGAAGAAGTGTACCCATATTTGTGTGTAGGAAGAGTGGAAAATTTTCAGGGAAAACCACCCTCAGCACACCCAACTGGGATTGAACCTCGAACAACAAAGTTATATGATAATATAACTTCCTATATCATGCAGCTACCAATGCAGGTAATATGTGCCTTCTAAAACCAACACGTTAGTAGTGACTCAACTTTGTAGTTGGTTATGAATTGCAAATGCAGGTTTGTTCCTTCATGATGATAAAGGAGATGAGCTTATGTCGTTGACATCCCTTACCACTAGCACAATCCCTGCGCTCACAGTTGCTACATATAACTCTTCAGTCAACGTGTGTTGTGTGTAGAATATATATTTGCAAGTCATTGAAAAGCGATTCAAACAAGAAAATGTTTGTTTTGGTTTATTAAAAATAAGTGTAAACCTTTTTTATAAATATAAAATAGTAGCTCACACACACACTCTAATATTTTACACACTAAAGTTCTTTGACCAACTTGATATTTGGAATGTTAAAAAATTTGTAAAAATTCTGTTATAAATAGTGCACTTTTTTTGTTTGTGTTAGAGGAAATCCAAAATAAAGTCATCATTAATGTTTTGGATAAAAAATATTAGATTTTTTATAGTTGTTGCCTAAGGGTGGCAAATAGAATATAGGGAGCTAGGAGGCTAATAGGGGACGACAAGTGGTGCATCCATACCGAGAGGCAGAGGTGGAATAGGTGGCTAAATGGGGAGATAAATCATGTTCAGGAACATTTTTGGTTCCTAAGAGAATATATAGATAAAATTTCTTTTGAAATATTGAACCATTTTTCACAGACTAAACAGACTTGTTGGTTTCCTATACAATGCTAAGCCTTTTTTAAATAGTTTTGATCACCTACGTCATGCGCAGGATGTATACCAGATGTATTCAAAAAATTTGAATGGGTTGGAGTTGTACTATTTACTACCGAGAGGCATAATTATTTCTCTTAAAAGAGCTATACAAAATGTATAATAACTGGACTGTTCTTAGAAGAGACTCCTCATGTACATTTCACTACGGTATTAAAGTTGTATACACTGTCGGAAGAGGTAGGGTAGGGGAAATAGCCATTTTATCATCATCCCCTATCGCCAAAACACAAAGTTACATTACTAGGAGGCAACATAGTGATTTACCTGCTTCCATACTTATTAGAACTTTGAGGAATAAACTTATCACACTGTTATGCTGATTATTTATTAAACTAATCAAAGGAAGGAAGATCCATTAAGTAAATTGGCCAAGTCTTCAGAAACATCACGATAATAGCATACATTTCGCCACAGTGTTGTGTTCCCCCTGCTTACCCATGCACACCTGCATCATCAAAGTACTCTCGAATCCCTCCTTGCAGTCGCACAGGAAACTACCAGGGGTGTTGCGACAATCTCCATCACCACACACGCCATGCATGATGTTGCACTCGTCGATATCTATAAAAATGTGCACAATACACAAGTTAAGTTCCACTTTTACAACAACCTAAATATTAATATCTTCATGCAAGCACAGACTATTTAAAATATTGCTCATATGCATATGTTCGGTATTTTATAGAGTTTATAGTTCTTTAAAATGTAAACTATTTTGATAAATTACTGGATTTAAGTAACTTGAAATATCTAACCTGAAGGAACAAAACAAAACAGGTGAATTTTTTAAAAGGCGTTTCAAGATATAAAAAGGATTTTAAGCAAAACAACCTCTAGTGTATCAAATTAGATTGAATCCTTGTCAATCTCTGACATTCTATCCTTGCCATCCATCCTGCTGGAAATTTAAATTTAATTAAATCTAGTTCACAATTCCTTAATTTCACTTAATTTTATGATATACTATGTTAAATTACTCATAGCATAACCCACAAATTAGCACATAGGGCCTACACAATTTTCACATAAATAATTTATTTTTAATTGGTATATATGTGCCTTGTAAGAGTTTAAGATATCTATCTATATAGATTCAATTAGTTGATAAATACCATGATTTTAAGAAACAATTTCAATATAAATCTAATGTTAATCAATAAATATATTATAGAAGCTACTGTAGTTGTTAAGAATGTATATAATATGTTAACAAATCAGTGTTGGGGGGAATTTTTTTAAATCTCATTTTATTTGTTTTAACCAGGTTTTTATATTTGGTTTGGAATAATTCAAACCATATGTGGCTTCTTATTAACTATATATATGCCAATTCTCAACTAAGAGTGAGGTAAATAATAAGTTCCTTATACTTTTGATTAAAGAATATGCGTCTTGCCTAGAATTATAATTTATGGCAAATTAAAAGCTAAATCACAAAATATGGTATTATTTGTAATGAAAATTCCCCTTTTAAAGGGGATTTCCCGGAGAATGGTTCATTACTGATACCTAAACACTAGGTTAGTTTAAATAGATAAGTAAATGATGTTATTAGGTTAGTTTTACAGTAACATTGGGATTACTATTCATAAAAAAAAGCCAAGATGGTTTATTTCAAAATAACACTTGGCTTAAGCAAGCCAACCTTGGGACAAATTATTTTGAAACAGTCATCAAGATTATTTGAATAGCTTTTGTGTGTGTAAATATGGTTGATAATTAGTGTGTTTATCACGCCTGGCTTATTACTATCTGAAATGGTTTTACTAAAGTGGACTGCGAACTATTATTTTGTACAGTAAAGTCTCGTTAATCCGAACCAAGCTAATTCGAAAATCTGGTTAAACCGAACAAAAGTGGAAGAAAAAACTAATTTAATTTTTAAACACTATTTATTGTAATAATACAAAATAGCGAAAAGAAACAATGTATATATTGACTTAGTTTGTTTTGTTTTAAAAAATTATTAAAATAGTATATTCTAGGGTACTTGCAACAATTATTTATTTATTTGGCATGTTCATAAAATCAGTAAGTCTCTTTTGTCGTATGAAGTGGACCTGTTACTCACCCCATCTCGCCTCAGTCTCTCAGCGCTCATGAATACCACACACATAAACACGCCCATTAAAACTTACAGCGAATTTTTAATTTATATTATAGGAAAGATTTTGGTTAGTCCAAAAATCTTGTAATCCGAATAGGTCTTGGTCCCAATCATTTTGGATTAACGAGATTCTACTGTATTATAATTAATCTTAACTCAAAAGTCTCAGCTAGTATTAAAGCCCCCCAAAAAATAGTTAAAATTCCAATATCAACCGCTTAGCACTCTTTTCATTGGCAGAATCAATGAGATAAATATAATATCAAGTTACTCACCTATACACTTGATACCATTCTCATCGAGTGTGTAGCCTTGGTTGCAGCGACAACTGAAACTCCCGATGGTGTTCTTACACCGCCCATTACTGCACATCCCTGGAAACTCTGTGCACTCATTGATGTCTTTACGTTCAATGAACCCAGAACCTTTAGGACAGAGCTCAGT
Organism: Timema genevievae; assembly: GCA_902155825.1. Lineage (NCBI taxonomy): Eukaryota > Metazoa > Arthropoda > Insecta > Phasmatodea > Timematidae > Timema > Timema genevievae. The sequence goes on along the minus strand of CABFWO010001581.1, from coordinate 41,250 downwards.
GTGAGCCTGAGTTCCAGTTCTCGGACAAGGTTCGCATCTAGTGTTGTCCCCTCCCCAAGCTTTTCCCACAGAAGAACAGCAACACACGCTGCGGGAGAAAATCCCTTCCAACAAGTTGGCACAGGTGCCATGGCGATACTCTGTGTAGCAAGACTCTTGACGGACATCCAGACATATGGTGCCTAAAACACAGTATCAAATTTAAAAAAATATTTGAACGTTACCAGGGGATCGCGGGTCATCCACACCACATTGTTTGAGCTGCGAATTCTTTTAAGGATGTTTTGGTATGTTTTTGGCTAAACACAAATAAAAACATACACAAAATATTTAAGGTTTTTATTATTAAAAATAAAGCAAACACATACACTAACTTGGTTGAAATTTAAACAGTCACTAAATTAAATAATAAAATTCATAATTAAGTCTGTAAATCAATTACTAAATGAATATGCATAAAACAAAATAAAATAAAATAAACAAAGAATTGATAAAATATTAACTTTTAAATACCAGTCTCTTATAATTTTCAGTCACTATTCAATTCATGTTCGATGTCTATGTCACCTGTGTCATTCATGCAAGCCCTACACTGGTCACCAACACACTTGTCCACACACATCGCGCCGACCTGAGGTCCACCAACACTGTACTCGATGGCCCTCACCTGGACAGGCTGGCTCACTCACTACACTACCCTGAACTCAGAATGGGGTCCCTTTGCTGAATACCGGCTGAGTATATATAGGGGCCTCAGTCAAGAGTCTGGAAGTTTTGATTTCCAAAATACTGAGTTCAAAGAAAATGAACCTAGACTCATCTATATGTGTCACTTTCCTTTCAAGTAAGCTCTGCCCCTGTCCCCTCTAGATCCCCTGTCATTAAGGCTGGCCTAACTACCTGCTAAACAAGGATGGAGAGAGGGAGAAAATAGAAAGGGCAAACAAATGGCAAGTGCGTTGGCCCCTCAGTTGGACCATAATATTGTTAGAATATATTAAGTTTGATAAACCAGTCATTGTATAGAGGCTTAAAAATAAAACACTAAACTTATTAGTGTTGAGCGACAACTTATATACATTTAAATAATATGTTGAAATGATAAATATTAGTTATGTTGTCATTTTATAAAATATCCTGCGACATCACAAATCAGTATTTAAGGTCCATTTAATTTTATATTTTTATACAAAAACTATTTACTAGGGGAAAAAAATTTTGCATGATTATGAAGTAATTCTTTATCAATATTCTTTAAAAAATGTATTTTAATTTCAAAACGCATTTAAGCATGTACGCTTGTATGATAGAACCAAAGAGTTCCTAAATAGTACAGAGCACAACTGAGTTTATTAATAATATAAATGTAAAAACTAGTAATAATAATAATAATAATAATAATAATAATAATAATAATAATATAAATTAATTGTGTTACTTTTAAATTAGACATGCATTCGAATTAAATATGTAAAATTACATTAAATTATGTAACAAACAAGTTTGGCTAGTCAGGAACCTGATAGGAATGATTTATCGATAGTGAAAAATGTAAATTGTAGTCTTTATAAAAAAAGATTATTTAGACTGTACTTATTCGGTTCTTATTTGACCAACTTGTGTGTGACTCACTTTGGTGGCTGCGTGGTCTAACACACTATTCTCGCAGTAGACTAGACTGCCAATAACAGGAGATCAAGGTTTTTTCAAAATGGTTTTTTACTTTCCTTCCACGCAAATAAGGGTACACTTCCTATTAATATTACCTCCCTAATCCCTAAAACCATTAGCGTAATTAGTACATAAGCGTATGACCCAAAAATGTAGTAAGATATGGTGCTAAAACAAATGTGTGTGTGTTTGTGCATTTAAAAAAATATATATTCACACACACATACACACATGCAAATACAAGTATTTAATAATAATCACTGTAAAGCTATTCTAACGTGTGTGAATGAAATTCAACCTCACCTGTTGTGTCAAGTGTCAATCCTGGGGGACAGTTGCAAGTGAATGAGCCATCAGTGTTGACGCAGGTCCCCCCACCTCTACATATCCCTGGGTTCAGATCACACTCATTTACATCCGTGCATGTTTTGCCATCAACCTATTTGACAAATTAACATACATAACAATAGATGGTAGAAATGTTCCTTTATATTGACTAAATTATTCAAAAAGAGGCAATAGAAACTATTTCAAAATATTATTTACCAGGTTATATTTATTCTAGTTTGTAAACATAATAGCACATACTAGGAGAAGTACCCTGGGCAACAATTTTCTTTGCTTCAAACAAAGAGAAAAAAATTATCTTAATTTTATTTATTTAGTCCCAGTTTTTAATAAATTTAACAAAAAATCTAATTAAAAATTTTAAAATTCTAGCTTTTAAGGTAACTACATTTTTGTTCACAGGGGCTACTAATTTTAAAATTCCAGCCCTGTGCAAATGGTAGATATAGCGCAATGCTCATGACAGACAAACTCTCCATAATCCATATCTATTTTACTACTGTGTGTGAAATGTAATATAGTGCAATAGTTTAAGAAGATAATAAATGAAGAGCGAAGGGTGTTTTTCTATCTACACCTAACCTAACTATTCTTTCAAGTTGGCTTCCTTCACTATCAATTACTTTGCTTTATCGTACAGTGTTTCTACACTGTCATACTATAGTTATTTTACTACCGTAATATAGATATTCTAAATACTGTGTTCTCAATGGATTTGGCTTACAAAAACAAATTATATTATGTTGGTGTAGGACCTACAAGTGATTACAACAAAACAAATTAATAACTAATAATAATAATAAAGAAGTAAAATAATAAAATAGATGACTCAATAGCAATAATAATTTAGTGAAGAGTTCACACTAAGCAAACAGAAAGAACTTAATGATAAAGCTGACCCTTAAATAGCTCCATAATTTTTGTTTTTCTTTTGTGATAAAATAATATTATGGAAATCTAGATTTAGCACTGCTTATACAACAGCCAAGAGGGTTGAGTTTGTATGAACTACTCATAGAAAATATTTTAGGATTTGGAGAGGCATGAGAGGGCACAAGAATGCCCACATTTTCAGGGACAGATTGACAAAAAGTTGTGCTATTAAATATGTTAAAAACAAAAAGACCATCTCAATAAAGTCTTCATGAGATGGAGCCCCAAGAGATTTTGAATTATATCATAATAATTGTATAAGCAGTTAAAAGATAATTTATCATGGCAAGCAGCGACAAGTTTGTGTCGAGCCCTTTCCAATCTGAGAGAGTTAGTTAAGGTGATGGAATCCCACGCCACACTAGCATATTCAAGCTTTGACCTGACCAAATCAAAATACAAACTTAAAATGCAGTCAACTTTAGAGAATGAAGAGGTGATATACTTATTAATGCCAAGTTATTTCAAAAAGTGAGAAACTATATATGATTTTCACGAGCGTTGGCTAGTTCTAATGCGATCGTATGGGGTATTGGCGATTATGACGCCCCAGCTCTTGTTCACAGACGCATCAGAGATAGCGGACACGGATGACCCAGGAGGTAGTCTGTGGCGACAAGGAGCGAACACTCCTTAGCAAGCCCGAGGCCGACTTCACCGGGGCTCGGCTCCAGCGCCCTAAGAGATATTCCGGCTGGCGCTCAGCCCAGGCGATCAACCTGGTGTGTTTTGTATTGTCGTGTGTTTGTCCACAACCCTAGCAAAGTGCCGGTGTGGATTGGTCAGTTCTACCACAAACAGTCTCCTTTCTTTTCCTTTTATATGTTACAGCAATATATGTCAAAAAAATCAGAACAATATAACAAGGACTATTGCAGATATTATAAATAATAGAGACAGATACGCTATCCACGCCACTAAAGTGGCTTAGTCGATTTTAACACCCGCCTCACTCAGAAGCAAGAGATGAGGCGAGGATCATTGTAAATCGCATTAAATATATGTAATATGTGTATCTCTATGTCATGCTTGTGAGTGTCCATCCTCTCAATAAATAAATTTACTTTGTCCTAGCCGGTCCTCGAACTGGGGGCCGATGTATTCCTGTTTAGTCCCCCGTTATTGTATAACTGACTTTACCTCGTGTTCCCCCTCCTCTTCTATAGAATGTTCAAATTATATGTTCCCTCAATATCACACCTAAACCTCCGTAGCCTGCCCAAATGGGGTGGGCAGTAATTGCAGTCCCAAATTCTAACCCAAAACTTTTATTTGTCCACCCCTTGTATCTGTCAGCGCCAGATGGGCAAAAAAGCCCACTGGCAAAAACTTTTATTTCTTTTCCCACCAGGGTTATGTACGGAAATGTCTACGTAGCCCTGGTGGAGCATAAATCTTCACCCAAACCGACCCCGGTGACTCCGTTGATTGAACTGCTCCCCAATTTTTGCACTAGCCGGTTGTAGAACCGGGGTTTGGTAGTTTAATGTCCGTTCCCTCTTTACAGCGTTTAGGTATCCTCTCGATGTTTCCCTATCTGGTGTTGGTCCTTTAATGTATTCATCCCTGTCCTTGCTGCATTTCTTTACTTACCTGGTTTTTCACAGTCTGTCCACAAGTAGTGGGTTTAGCAAGTTTATTTAATTTTCAAGTCAGGGATATGTATGGAATTGTCATCGTAGCCCTGGTGGTGTACTATTATTTTCTCTGACCGATCTCGGCGACTTACTCAACCAGGGTCCTCTTATCTATTCTTTCCTTTTTGTTTTCTGTCTACATCCGGTTCCTTATTCATCTATGTTTTCTGTTCCCTTCCATTCATTTGTACAGTTGTATGTTTTTAAGGTCCCTGTCGACCCCATACAGGCGACAGGGCGGGTTTTTAATTATTTTCCCGCCCATGGATCTATTGCAAACTTATTATCAGCCTGTCAGGGCACCACATGTGTTATTGTTTAATGTTATTATAGGTTCAGTGTCGATCAACGATCGAGAGACCCTCGGGGGCTGTTGCTCGTTATATGTATTCTCTGTGTTAAAATGTTTTACATGTAAAATATATTTTCATGTTACAACAAAATAAAATCCAAACAAACAAACAAACTATATATGATTGAAATAATAATTTCAATTTCAATTACATTTATTATAGTGCTGGCCAACAGTCGTGAGACCTATAACAGGCCAGCACTCTGAGTTTGGCTTTTCTTTTACGATAAAAGTAGAATTCGACAAATCTGGAATTAGCACTTTGGATATAATGGCCTATAGGGCTCACCTTGTAAGAGTTGTCAAGAGAAAATAATTTTGGATAACGAGAGGCCTGAGAAGGAACATATATACCTACATGATCAAGGGAAAATTTACAAAAATGTTTTCTATTGAAAATATTAAAAACAAAAAGGGCATCACAATAAAGTCCACATGAGAAGAGAGTTTGGATCCCTAAAATGTTTTGAATTCTGTCATAGTCATAATAAATCTGGTTAGTAAAGAATTTATCAAAACGCGCAGCAATAAATTTTCTTTGAACATTTTACAACCTGAGAGTCAGTTAAGGTAATGGAATTCCAAGCAACAGTAGCATATTCTAGCTTAGAGCTAACCAGGGTATAGTACGGACATAAAAAAACGGTCAATTTTCTTAAATGATGAGGTAATAAATTTAATAAAACCTAGTAATTTCAACGATTGAGATAATATATGATCAACATGATAGTGGAAGTATAATCTATTGTCCAGAACACCTAGATCATTTATATAGGGGGAGTGAACTATGTCATTATTGACCAATTTTATAAGTAAAAAATATGGAATTAGTTTTACTAGTAAAAAATATATATTTTGTCTTTGATTTATCGATAGACATTCCATTTTCAAGAGACAATTGTAAAATGCCATTTATGTCGTTTTATAAGTCCATACAATCTGCAGTTGATTTGATAATTTTATATAATTTTACATCATCCGCAAATATTCTTTAATTAGATGAGTTTAAATATCTACCAATATCATCAATAAACACATTAAAGAGAAGAGGACCTAAATTAGAACCTTGAGGTATACTGCAAATGGCTAAAAATGTGTTGGAGTTGTGTGTATCTATTTTAATAGTAAATGATATTTCATAATTAATAATAATAATAATAATAATAATAATAATAATAATAATAATAATAATAATAATAATAATAATAATAATAATAATAATAGTGGAGGTGGAGGTCATGGTGTTGATGATGACGATAATGATGACAATGATGATGATAAAAGTTGGGAATACTCCACAACATTTTCAAAGTTATATCAATTACTTAAAATAGATATGTTGAAGTTTAACTACTAAATACAATCGCTACATATTTGTTGGATAACTTGTCCTACAAAACATTCCTGTTGTATGCAATTATTTAAAACTACAAAACATCTAAAGATTAGGAGGTATGCATTTTATTGAAACAGGTCATTCATTAAAAATATATAGAACTGTATTAAAATTGTAGCTGACAGCTTATGAGTGTCAATTTAGTAAGTGTCTATAAAAACTACTATTCTAGTATATAAAAATAAAGCTATCTTAGCATGTAGATATAAAAAACTGTGCTCTTGCCTTGGCATAACCTTTAGGACAGTCGCAAAGATGCTGGTTGCAAATTTCACAGGGACTTCCCCAAGCTAGACCAACAGAACAACAGCACTCGGACTTGAGGGTGAGACGTGGGAGGTTGTTTTCGCAGCGACCACCGACAAGACGAGTCCAGCATGAGCCCTTTCTGTTGTCTGGTACCAACATAGCAAATAAAACACATCTTTACATAAATAAAAGGTAGACTTTTAAGAGAATAAAATATGTTTAGAAGACACTTTTAATAGAATCATTATTTTATGTTATCCACACTCGCTATGCTAAGACAATGATCTTAAATACTGCTATCCCAGGATCTACAGACAATTCATATTAAAATGCTGGCTCAGTACTTTTAGGGGATAATTATTTTACAGAGTATAGGTGATTTAGAGTTCACTACAATCAGTCATCAGTAAACTACTCATAAATAAATGTATCTATGAAAAAAAAACTTATATCTTCCCACTTTAAACACTCACCAGGTATCCATTTTGAGCAAAATTACTAGAACTATTGGTTTCTCCTTTTAGAAAATTGTGTTGCGCATTTCACACTCCTCCCTGATGAGTTTCGATAGAATGAAACCTAGGTCGGGGGATTGGGCGGTGACGATCGATTTTCTTTAAGAGGCAACCATACCTATTTGTCCAATAGCAGCAATGTAAAGTGTGAACTGTGTTCTTCTTTTCATTGTAAAAGCTTTATTGTGTTTGTCCCTTTTATATGTTTCTATCCACCTTTCCTATACCTTCTTCCGAATATAATACATTTACCTCATAAAGCGTAAAGAGGTTTTCCTTATAGAGATATAGAACCATTTTCAAAAACACGATTTGGTCTTGTGATATGACCATACAACATCTATAAAATATCAAGTTTGAATGAAATCAATTAAAACCGTTTCGGCTGTAGACCCAGCTAAAAACATACACACAAAGGGAAAGATAGACAAAATTGTAATATCTTTAATTTTAAGTTTTGTGGACGAATAAAACGTTAAGATTCATTAGTTTTAAGGTCAAAAATTTTCACAATTACGGTACTATACTTTCTCTCTATGATTAATTAAAAAAATAGTTTCATGCAAGAACTACTTTTTCACTTCAAGAAAATATGTTAATTTATCAAGACTAAAACAAAAAATTTTATTCATATATGTTTTATTTTATTTATTACCTATTACAAGAAAAATCTATACAACATAAATAATTTTTGGCTGGTAATATTTTGATTTCAGTTTTAATTTTTTCTAACATTGTATTTTAATATCTCAAAGATTAGAGAATATATATTAGTTTTTGGAGATATATTCCTAGCCATGATATCAAAATTATTTTTATCTTACACACCTAAGACCTAATAAAAACATAAAATAAACATAAATAAATCAGATTTAGTGAAAAAATACAGTTTAAGATAAAAAATTAAATGGAGGAAATTATTATTTAAAAAATATTTATATTACTTGGGTACAAATAAAAGTGTTCAATTAAATTGTATTTGTTAAATTCATGTGAGAAGAAATTAGGGAAAAGAAAATAAGTGTGAATACACACCATTTGATTGGGTGATAGATTGAAAATAAAAATAAAAAAAATTCTAAGTTTATATTGTTGAGTATCTTATGTCACCTGCTTTTGATCATTTGTAAATTTATTAAAAATAACATTCTACTCACCGATACATATTCTGCCCGTGTTATCAAGAATGAAGCCGGCTTCACACTCACACTCATATGAGCCGAGTGTGTTAATACAGTCTCCATTGACACAGGCTTCTTCACCAAGTTCTTCGCACTCGTTGATGTCCTCACAGACCTGGGAGATGGGGCTGAGCTGGGTCCCCGTAGGGCAGATACACTGCGCACAAAGACTTCATATTTTTGAAAAACATTTAAATTGATTTAATAAGGAACGTTTAGGCTTATTTATAAATAAAATTCAATTTTTAGTGAAATTAGGTCGTACAATTTATATTAAATTAACATGAAAGACATAAATGTGTAATATAATATAATATATATGCACAATATTTGATACATTATAATTAGGAATATCTTGAAATTATAGCAAACATCTAAAAAAATACAGTATATATTAAAATTGTAGACATTTGAGTCAAAATTATACTTAAAACTATGTTTTTAATGCTCCTCAGGTCAGATATTAAAACAATGTAATTGAGTATTCCATGTTGTGGGATTAATTATTAACATGGAATACTCAATTACAATGTTTTAATATCTGACCTGAGGATGATGCCATCGAAACATGTCATATAAATAACGTTGCAGCACTTGCAGCAGTAACCAAGGAACAGGAAACTACAGATAAGAAATAAATTCAATTTTTATGTTTTTTCAAAATGTAATAACTTGTTCTGTCAATTCCCAAAATAATACAGAAATATGAAATATGCATGATCACATCATCCTTTGTTTTTAAAAACATAGTTTTAAGTATAATTTTGACTCAAATGTTTACAATTTTAATATGTACTGAATTTTTTAGATGTTTGTTTTAATTTCAAGATATTCCTAATTATAATGTATCATAGCTTGTAATTAATATTACAAATCTCTGTCAAATATCAATCAAATACTGTGCATATATTTATAATATATTATACATTTATGTCTTTCACGTTAATTTAATACAACTTGTACAACCTAATTTCACTTAAAATTGAATTTTATTTATAAAAAAAAGACTTAATAGTAAGGAACTCTAATGAGCTGATCCCGGGTTCGATTCTTGGCATGGTATCACCTGAATAAAGGGTTAAAAACAGTATTTGGATAGGAAAAACTATCCCCTAAGCATCCAGCAAAGATTAAGCCCTGTCTTCCCAAGTCAAGTTCACGTGATTCAGTCTTTCACATCATGGTTTAAATTGGGAGGGATAGCCAGCACACTTACCTTGGTGATACTGGAGTAGAAATTGTTTAGATATAACACTAAAAAAACACACAAACACATTTTTAAGGACATGCTTTCACTGTCACAGACAGCTTCATCAGGTCAAGATAGTAGACTGAGTCTACTCTTATGCAGGCCCTGGGCTTATGTGCTTGGCGCCCTGGGCATTGATATCTCAGAAGACTCCTCCCCTCCCCCCTTGTTAATTTTATAAGCTTGTCTAACTATTTGTAGCTACGTTTTATAATTGAAAAATGCACACTGATTAGCTATACTTTCGGTTATTTTGATTATTTACGACTAGATGGTACATTTAGGGCCATAGTAAATAAAAACAAAATACCGGTATTTTGTTTGTATGTTTTATAAGTTTATTTATACATTTACACAAACACATACACACAATAGAAAAAACTGCAAATAACAGCCCCGCACTACAGGACATTGTGAACACTTAGATATAGTCGATGGGGTTGAAATTGATGTTAAAAATATTTTATTTTCGACACTTTTCTTAATAGTTCAACTTCACCATTGTGTTTTTATAGCAACACGCTTTTTGAACTCAGCACACTTAATTTCCTACTCATATTTAAAAACTAAAACTTGGAAACGAGTCACTTAAAACACACATAGAATCACTGAAAAGAGGTAATGTGTGAAATACTTGACAGAGAGCGTGGGAATGAAACGTCAACATTGAGGATGAAACACCTAGGATGGCAGACGTGAATTAAAGTAACTAATGATTTGTTTGCAAATTACTACACTAGAATGCTTAGATGGCAGGAAATTGACTGTGATTTACGCATTTCTCATTTTTACAAGCAGAATAAATGCAACAAAAATAATATTGTAATTTTGTCACTGTTTAATTCCTGTACAAATAAAATTAATATTTTTCCTCTTAAAAAATATGGTCCTCTTATGTGCCCCCTAAAGTTTGGTGCCCTGGGCATTTGTCCAGTCTGCTCAGTTATAAGCCGGGACCTGCCTTCTTGACGTGATGAAGCTGTCTGTGACAGTGAAAGCTTGTCCTTAAAAATGTGTTTGTGTGTTTTTTAGTGTTCAACATAAACAATTTCTACTCCAGTATCACCAAGGTAAGTGTGCTGGCTATCCTTCCTAATCTAAACCATGATTTAGCCTAGTGCTCTATTCCAAATAGTCTTTCACATTATAAATAGTCGTATGCTATTTTTTATTTTCATTTATTGGAAACCCCTTCAGCCTATACCACAGTAGATTTATGTCACCTGGAAGCTGCCGGGAGTGTTACGGCATTGTCCTCCGCTGCAAACCAAGTCGTCCATCTCGCACTCGTTTACGTCAACACAGAACTTGCCCGTCTCATCCACTTGGTGTCCCAGGTCACAGATGCACCGGTGAGCCCCCATCATGTTCTCACATGCCCCATTCTGACAAATGCTTGGGTTCTGAGCGCACTCGTTGATATCTGGAATAACAACTCATACGCTCAGGAGAGTGTGTGAACTAACCTCGTGACACATGAGAAGTATTTTGGAGAATAAAGTCATGAAACTTGAGTATGATCACTCTTATCACACACATATCTAATTGGAATATTCCTTATAAATTGTTTATTTATTAAATATATACAACATATATATTCAAGGAAAGTTATTCTGTATATTTAACAACAGAATTTTTCTCTACTAAACTTTGATAACATTGCATTTGGTCTCTCCATAGAACATAACATAAATAAATTATTTAAAGCGGTGTTTCCCAAGCTTCAACCAGTCACATGCCCCTTCCGGAGTTATGATTTAACCAATATAACCCCAACAGCTCTTTACAAAAAAACAAAAACAAAAAAAAACACTCAACTCTAATCTTGTTATGTATAAACTTTTGTTCCAAATCTTATTAATGATTTAGTGATAATACAAACAAAGCCATTACAGATGGAAATAAAGGCATATAAAATCCATAAAATCACATCAAAATCTGTTATAATTTGTCTATCAGACTACTATTATAAAAATAATGTTATGATTAATAAAACTTGATGGTGTGTTACATGACCCCCTGAGGCTGAGTTTGGAGAACACTGATATAAAGAAATGGATAAAGCTAGCTTCTTACTATAAATTGTTATATTTGGAAGAAGGTATAGGAAAGGTGTATATAAACATATAAAATTGAACTAACACAATGGATTTTACAATGAAAAGAAGAACACAGTTCACACTTTACATTGCTGCCACTGGACAAAGAGGTAATGGCTCCCTCTTGAAGAAAATTGATTGTTACCATCCAAACCCTGACCTAGGTTTCATTCTATTGGATCTCATTAGGGGCGGAGTGTGAAACGCACAACGCAACTTTCTAAAAGAGGAAACAAAAAACTTAAAAGGGAGAAAAAGGAAATGGGTAAAGAATGATAGGACACTTAGAAAGGAACATGTGAAAGGGACGAATAATATAAAGGACAATTCATTGTAAAATCCTTATTGTGTTTGTTCCCTTTTATATGTTTTTATCAAAATTTTTTTGTACCTTCTTCCAAATATAACAAAATACCTCAAAAAATTAAAAGAGGTTTGCCTTAAAGAGATTTACTATGAACTGTGTCTGGGTACTATATCTGATTAGATTACAAAATGACTTAGTCAAAATACTATCACCTCACCATCTCCATTATAAGTCATGCCCGGACCATGAGGGCAAAGTGCTTGGAACTCTTCAGAGCCCTGCATGGGGCAAGCTTGGCAAGGTGTACCCCAACCCATGGGCTGGCCTAGGATCACGGTGCAACAGCAGCAGGACGACTTGGTGACGGGCATAGAGGTGGGGTTCAAACACTGCCCATCGCGGAACTGAGAGTAGCACAGATCTTTTCGGGAGTCTACAAAATTCCAAAATCACAATTAGCAAGTCATGACAAAATATTATTTCCTTTATATTCTCTAATACTAGCTGGTATTTTCCGTTAGTGAACTGAATCATAGAAAACCATTTCCCATTCACTTGGTCAGAACTACCAACACATAAACAGGTGTAACCATCCATCTCACTCTGATAGTAAAAACTTAATTTGCAATACAGCCATCCTCAAAATCCATTAATATTTTAGTTCATATTTTGTGGCAAATACTTAAAATCCAGTTTTCATCAGTGGTATTTCAGTGCTTAATATGCTTGAACCATTAGCGCATGCGACCTAATACTATTAGACCACAAGTCCCATATAATATTATATGGGACTTGTAGTCTGAAAAATCTTTACTTGAAGTTTTTGACAAGGAATGCTATTATTTATCTTGTATAGAGTTAGTTATTTGCTAAAATCCAAGATCTAAACTATCGTAAGAAGAGAAAATGAAATACAAACATATTCACAAAAATAAATAAATTTAGACATTGTATTTTAATAATTATTAGACTATATTTAACACAGGCTTTGCTAATGACTTGATTCAAGGTGTAGGGATAAAGAAGGTATCTAAGAGTAATTGCGTCTGCATTCATATAGAGAAGATGGAAGGGTAATCCAAATGAAAAATCAAATTTATAAAATCACACTCGACCACCCTGTTAGCAGCGACCAAGATCAATGCAAGTCTAGCACCTTATACTGTGTGGCTGCGAATATGGGATACATTTACATGTAATTCAAAACCTTTCCAGGAGTTTTAAAACAGTTGTACAATTCACTAATCATCCATAAAATACATTTTAATATATATTGAAGTATATTTTATTTACCAAGACATGATCGACCATCCTGCCCCAGGGTGAATCCCGGCAAGCATTCACACCGGAAACTGCCAAGAGAGTTGATACACCGACCATGCTGGCAAGGATTGCTTGTACACTCATCAATGTCTAGAGGATATGGAAAACAACACTTTAATATTAATAATTCATCGTAATTTACATGTAATTTCTTATTAAACCTCAAACTTTACTCTCTTTACCAAAATTTTAAAATGTAAAAATGACACAGTAAATAATTTTTGTTTTTGAATGCATTACTGCATAGTACCTACCTTTATAATATTAAAAATAAAATATACCAAATGATCAACATCAGTGACCAGCTTGTTTGACAAAATAATTGAGCGACTTAATCCTAAAAATGGGAAATTGATTCTTAAGCCATGAGCTAATTTAATCATATAATTAAAAATTATTCTTCATGTTTCTTTTAGTTTCTATTTTATGAGATTTAAAGTTCCCAATCTTAAAGAGTTTCATTTTCTACGAACCTATACATGTCTTCCTGTCTGACCCCAATTTGTACCCAGAATCACAAACACATTTGAAGGAGCCATCAATGTTGACACATTTCCCATTGTCACACATGCCAGTCTCTTCACACTCGTCAAGGTCAACACAGAACGTCCCGTCAAGCGAGGGTTGAAATCCAGGCCGGCAAAGGCAGTGGTATGAACCAGGAATATTCTCACAGCGTCCATTCAAACAAATACGCGGGTTCTCGTAACATTCATCTATATCTAAAATAAAGAAATAACATAATTAATAGCATTTGCAATCAACTATCTTTACGTCTACACATGAAAAAAATAGAGTATATTAAAAGCTATTGTTATGAATCCTCCATTACTGTAATAGTGCAGATTCAAAAACATCAACATCTATTATTTATTATTAGAGAAAAGAGTGCAAATTAGATATTCTATAATTATATTTATTTAATATTTTTTATTTGTACATACTCTTCTAGTTGATAAATATATTGCTACTACACTTTTACCGGTCTCGTGGTACATTGATCAGAGCACCTGGGTGCTATCCTAAAGGTCCTGGGTTTGATTCCCAGCTGGCACCCTGGGATATTTCCCGAAAGGGGAATAATTCTCATGGTCACCAGGATTTGGTTAATTGGGCTTGAGTTAAGATCTTCATTCGATTTACCCTGTCATATTCACTACCATCATCCTCTCAGCTCATCTTGACATGGAAAGAGCCTCCATAAAAAATATGTACGATTAGTACATTCAAGCATCCCCTGGGCAACGGCACATTAGTACTGGCTAATCTTTCCGCAAACTGAGCTACAGATTGATATAGTTCAGAAACATTATTATTATTATTATTATTATTATTATTATTATTATTATTATTATTATTCATCATCATCATCATCATCATCATCATCATCATCATCATCATCATCATCATCATCATCATCATCATCATCATCATCATCATCACACTTACGAACAAACCACAGAAAATATTTTCTAATGGAGGTAGTATTGATATTAAAATCTAGCTGGTACAATATTTAAGTATTTCATATTTAAGATTTTTAAAAGAAGATTTTTACTTAATTGTTTTGTTTTCTCCTACTAGCCATCCAGATTCTCTGCATTTAACTATTCTAATATGATGGGGATGATAAAGGTAGAGTTATAAGGAAATAAACCTGGATTTATGTGGATAAAGAATGAGAAACCAAAAAGTAAAAACACCTCTCAGTATGGGGCCTACTTGACTGAGATTCAAAACCAGACCTCTTTATCACTGACAAGCCAGGCTAAGAAGCTTGACATTTAGACTGCACACCCACCAATATGAGCGTTCCCATTTTAACCAATAAAATCATTAAAATATTTGTAACTGAAACATTTTCTTTACTTGAGATGATTTAATAAAATATCACCCATGATAGTTATGAAGTGAAAAGTAGGTGAATGGACGCAAATATGTCATCTACATACTTCTCTACTTACCAATGCAAGCGTGTCCTGTGGAAGAGAGGATGTAGCCATTGTTACACTGGCATTTGAAGGAACCATCCATGTTGATGCACAGACCATTGGCACACATCCCTGTCTCGCTGCATTCGTTGTGATCTGTCAACAAGGTATTCCCATAACTCTAAGTAATATACACATAGCCTGTTTATGGAGCTACTCTAAACCACTAAACCATTTTTCCATCCCACTCTCTCTTAACACTTTTTTTAAATAGTAATGTTCTAGAACATTTAAAAACAAAAAATTTAAAAACCTTGGGTCCTAATTTATTTATCCACGCAATAATTCCCAAAATAATAGATTCCACGAGTTTATTGTGATCATACAGACAGCTAAGAGGCTAGTTAAAATAAAAGAGGCAAGTTTAAGATCAGCTATGTCCAAAATTAAAAAGTTTATAAGTTTGTCATTCATGTATTACCACTGTAGAAACAGACAGTGTCATTCACTAGATATTGGAAATAAAAGTTGGTACTGATTATAGTTGTTAAAAAGTAGGCCTATTCATTTAAAGAATATTTATTTAAATATTACACTTGGAAAAGGGAACCAAACCTGGGAACTCTGACTTAGAGTGCCATTGTTAAACTACTCAGCTATCCAGGTTTACCCTTTGTCCCTGCTCACTAAGTCTGAGCTAAACATGTGTGAGTATCTGCTACTCAGTATGGTATCTATCAAAAACACTGACACTGTGACAGCTAATACCAGACTTACAACTATGTCATCAAAACTGTGGATTAAAAACAACGTGACTATGGCTCAGTCAAAATAGTTAAAGTGTTAAGCTTCAGACAATGAAAGCCTTTGGTTATCATACCAGTATTGCATAAAGTAAAATTGGTACTAATTTGAGTTATTTTTCATTTATTTAAGGTCTACTTTCTGAACCGACTGATTATATCAAGACATGACTAATAAACTAACTTAAATCTAGAACAGACACAGCGTCCAACCCCCGGCTGTAAATTCATTACTACGAAAGAATAAACACACATTTCTCCAATGATACATTTTTTGGCTATACCAGGAAATGAACCCGGGAACCTTAGCTCAGTAGACAGACACGCTACCTACTGAGCTAAGGTGTCGGACTTTGTATTAATCCAAGTTTATTGTACTTGAGGTACAAAATGCTAATGACTACACTTGCTTGTTAAGCACATTTTAAAAACTATCATAAAAACACATTCACAATTATTTATTCTGGATAAATACAATACTTATTTTATGTAAGCCATAAGCGTGCTTCATACCCAGACAAAATTTGCCGTCCGAAGACACATCAAACCCTGGAGGACAAATACACTCGAAGCTCCCTGGACTGTTGGTACACGTACCCCCGGTGCAGTAGTCCAATTCTGAACACTCATCAATATCTACAACAATGGAACATTTCATAAAGTATTCGATCCACATTTATACAAATAGAAGAAAATTAGAATTAATTTCTTATTTAATTTTAATGCTTTTATTTTCAATTTGTTCATAGAAAATCCACTCTAGAATAATTATACAATATTAAAATCAAACAAATAAAACATAAAACATAATCAATGTTTATACTTGTACCCTTTTATATTAAAAATATACAATTCATACTTATATGTAATAAATAAAGTGCATTGAGCAAGGCCGTAGCTAGCCAATAATTTCAGGGGGGATTTGGCAGGCACATCCCCCAATTGCCGGACGCTAGAAAAAATTATAAATGATAGACAGTTCTAGAAGCTATTTGAAGTGTTTTTTTATGGCACCATATTTTTTTATAGTGACATAACCCCCTAACTGCCAAAGGTTAGGACAATTTCTAAATATTAAACACCTTTGGAAGATATTTGAAGTGTTTTTTTATTGCAACATAACCCCCTAACTGCCGAAGGCTGGAAAACTTATAAATATTAAACACCTCTAGAAGATCTTTGAAGGGCTTTTTATGGCACCATAACCCCCTAACTGTCAAAGGCTAGGAAAATTTCTAGATATTAAACACTTCTAGAAGCTCTCTGAAATGTTTTTATGGCAATATAGCCCCCTAACTGCCGAAGGCTAGGAAAATTTATTAATACTAAACACCTCTAGAAGCTCTCTGAAGTGCTTTTTATGGTAACACATCCCCCTAATTTGTACTTGTATCTTAATCTTGATATTGTTTGAACCATTAATAAAGCCCTATATATTTTTTTCATAAAATTTCGGGGGGGGGGAGGCGGTTGAACCCCCAAATCCCCCCTCTGGCTATGACCTTGGCATTAAGCAAAACAATCATTTTATTTATTACAAACAATTCATAATTAGGATTTATTTTCACTTTTTCTCTATATAAGAATTATTTTAGAATGATTCCAAATCGAACCAATAACAAAGACATAAAAATGTTAACTAAAAATCCCAATGAAAAAGGCCGTTAATTTTATTTTGAACAATAAAATTATAACTAATATATGATAAATATTACTATCAACACTTTGATTCATATTTTGTTTTTCATGTAAAATGTTTAATTTTGGATTGCATTACACTAATATGGAACAATAGCTAATTCAAATGATTTTCCATCTAATTTTTAATATCTATGAATAAATATGTACCTGTAATCTGAGTAGTAATATTCTATTAACTGAATTACAAATGTTGCTATACATGTTCAAGAGCCCCTTATATGAGACTTTAACAATAACTATTTGATTGAATTTCTATGCTTAGCAAAGAGCAATGAGAACTCCATGTCTGTTTCTTAAAATCCTATTGTTACATAAAGAAACAAGGACTAGCCTTCACACACTTCACTGGCACCCTTGCGATAACCAGGATGGCACTCGCAGCGGTAGCCGTCGGGCGTGTCCACACAGTGACCATTACCGCAAATATTAGCTCGCAAAGCGCATTCATTGATTAGGGTCAACTCGCCCGGGCCTGTACATAATCTTATGTATGTGTCTGGAACAAAAATGATACATATACAATTTATACAGGGGCAAAATTTATACATACATACAGTAGAGTCCCGGAAACTCGACACTCGATAACTCGACACGTGCATGTGCACACAGTTGTTGGCGCCATTCATCACAATCCAAGGTCATTCAACTGTATAACCTCTCCGTTTGTTTGTGTAACTCAAGTGGAACAGTCATTCTGTGGTGTTTTTACTAGTGCTGTGTTTGTTAGTTTTCCAATTCAGTAAGTGTTATTCGAATCAATACAATATTATATGTACAGTACTGTACTGCATTTCTGTATATTATACTTATGTATATACACCATTATATTAACACATAATATATTGTACTGTATGTATATTACTGTTACTCTATCGTACAATACTACAGTACAGTACAACTGTACATATAATATTCAATACTGTATTATGTTTCATCCTTGTTTAGTAAACATGCATCTTATGCAAGTTCATTCGTAAAACTGACATTTTAACAACTCGATACCATCTCAATCCACATTAGGTTGAATTTATGAGACTATGCTGTATATATTTTTTAATTTAAATATATATATATATATAAATAAAATGAGATAGCAAGGTCTACTTTAATAATGGATTGGACCCACTTCGGTGGCCACATGGTCTAAGGCGCTACTCTCACAACAGACTAGCTTGACTGCCGAAGACAAGTAGATCAGTGCTTGATCCCATTTGGGTGTATTGAGGGCACTTTTCCCTAAATGGTTTTCCACTCTACCTCCATGCCAATGTGGGTACACTTCCTCTAAATTTAACCTTCTTAATTCCTTACACATAAGTGTAATTAGTAGGCCTACATAGACATATAACCCAAATGGGTAGTAAAACACGCAAAAAAACTGGATTGACAAAATTATATCTCAAGTAATATCTCAGTGCACATAACCAAGCTTCTATGAAGCATTGTCAAAATATAAAACGCTAATATGAAAATTTAATGATTATTTAATATGTTAACAATAACATCTCAGGGACCAGTTTTAGGAGGGTGAATTTTTAAATTAATGATTCTGTATTCTCCAATGTGATAAGAAAGGAGGTTCTCATGATGAAATAAACCTAAACACAATGCTCTTAGTCAAATTAAAAATTCAGCTTCCTAGATCAGAGCCAAGCATGAAATCACACACCTAAACTCCATTCACGGTGGGAATTACTCTCTGAAAGGTCTTTTTTCCTACCAATATCCTACTATATAATAGAGTCCAGGTAGGGAAAAAGGACTTACAGAAAACAATTCCTACGGTGAACAGACTTTAGCTCTGTAAATATATACTAGTCTATTTAAGAAAACTTCACCAAGGTCTTTTAAAGGTGAACTAAAATGTTATATTTAGTGAAACAGGGGAGTAAAATAAAGCTAGAGCAAGTAAAATTAAATTATATAACTCTTATTTTGCTTCAGTTTTCACAATTATACTATCATACTAATCTTGGCACACAGTAACAATACTGTAACAATAGCTAGAAATTAGAATCCTTGACAGTATAAAAAAATTCCCTGGGTCCTTCCCTGAATACCAATGCTAAATATTAGAAAATTAAACTATTAGAACTAAGGAAACAGGATGAGAAGAGTGGATTTAAAGATAAGCAAAGACCTTCTTTCTAATTTATAATGAGAAAAAAAAGTGAATTAAATATACTCAGTGTAATTGATAAGTATTGAAGACTTACCCTCTCCTGGAGTGGGGCAGATATCACAATTCTCTCCCCAGCCTTTCCCCATATTCATGCCACAGCAACAATCTTTTTTAGACAATTTTATCTCCAGTTTATTACGACATTGTCCCCCGCGAGACAGAGATGTGTAGCAGTTTCCTTGTCGAGCATCTGAAACAATGTCACTGTGTTGGTCTTTTTTTAAACTTTTACCCTTAAAATTATTATTAATGACGATGTAATCAGAATTATTGGACAAATAAATGTATCAAGGCTTACTGTGATTCAAAAATAAAATTTAAAGTCTGAAACAATGGTTTTTTTTTTTAGTTAAGTTACAGTCGAGGCTCAGGGTTGATGCCATGGCCAGCCATGTTTGATGGGACTGTGTAAGTAAATTGTGTCTTTCTATTTTGCATAAAAATTATACTTTAAAGCTAATGCACAGCATTCACCCAGTTGATTAATATGTGTTGGGCTGGTTAAATAAAGAGTGAAGGGTAAAGAACACTTTACCAATACAGTCCCATCAAACCGAGCTAGCCTTGGCAGCAACCCAACAATCAATCATCACTGTTATTTTGATGTTATGTTTTGAAACTTTATCATATCTGTAAAAATAAACTTGTCATGTTATGAGTTTATATATAAATTTAACAAATTATTGTTTAGTTAAAGTCATGTTTATTACATAATAACTTTTCTATATTATTTAAATATTAAACATGTTGAAGATGGAACTGTCTTAACCCTAAAATAGCATATTTTTCAGTCATGAAAATATTATTCCTTTACAACCAACATGTGATATCGCCACCATTGTTTTCAACGGTAGGTACTCAATAATGCAAAACAACACCCTCTGAATAAAAATAAACTGTGTTACAGTATCTGTGTTTTGTTCAACACTTTAAGGGCATGTTGGTTTAAATGAAAAACATGATTATCTGGATCAAAACGGGCTAAAATGTGAGATTCAAATATTTTTACTCAAATAAAAGTAACTTAAAAAAATAGTAAATTAAGTTCAAACTTTCACCTAGAGAGAATTTAGTTCTTAATTCATATTATCAGATTAGTTTCAAAGGGAATGAAACATTAGCGCTGGTATAGGTACAGTTAGAGATGTGTGTATTTAGTTATATATGGACTAGTGCAATATAAAACACTACAGTAAAACTCTGACTATCCAGACTAATTAGGACTTAGGTTAGTCCGTATAGTCGAAAATCCGGATAATTAATCTTATAGAAAAGAAAAAAAATCACATTAAAAGATTTAATTGAAAATATGCTACTAAAATCCTATAGCGGATGTAATAGTATCCAGCCTATTAACAATATATCATAAAACACATTACATATGTACATATATATTTATTATACAACACAACATAAAAATAAATCTTCGAATTTAAGAAAGGCAGCTACGTAAAGTACATATAGTACATACAACTCTGGAAAGTTATGAGAAATTTGCCAAAAAAAAATTATTTTGTCCAAATTTAGCTAAAACCACTGCTGCGATAGTAATCTGGATAACTGGTGTCCAGATAATATGTGTTCTACTGTATATGCAACTCATTTGTTTATGATATAAATATGATATTTTGTGTATATGTATGTTTACTGCTCTAAAATATGTTGCTGGTTTAATATTTAGATTCCAATTGCTTGTAAAGAGCAATTTACTACAAATGTAAATCCTTAATTTGTAGATATCTTTCATTAAAAAAAAGTTGTAGATAAATGGGACAATCAGTAATAATTAAGAATCAACACCTACCAATGCAGCTTTTGCGATCTTGCGTGGGTATGAACCCATTGTTGCAGACGCAATAGAAAGCCCCATCAGTGTTGACGCACCGCCCATCCTGGCAAACTCCTTCCTCCAGGCATTCGTCCTTGTCCCGGCACTCGTTCGTTTCGATGTTGCGGGCCTGCCCCTCAGGACACTCGCACGAGAAAGACCCCACACTATTCACACACTTGCCACCTTGACAAAGCCCTGGGATTGCCTCGCACTCGTCAATGTCTGAAACAGTTTACTCTTTATTTTCACATAATTATATTATTATCGGTGGGAGTAGCAGTAGCAGTAGTAAGTTTAAACCAAAAGGTTATCAACAATTTGACTTAAGGGGTAGGGATTCGGAGGATAACACAGAGAAAGTATACCCATATGAACATAGGAGAAAGATTTTAATGCATGTTCCACCCCATTCCCCCTTAATTTTACTGGTCCTACTTTGCTAGCGCTGCAGAATTTTTTTTACCTACTGGTCAACAAGATCCATTATTAGTGTAAACTCTCTTTCCTGGCTCAAGCTGGTACACTATTCATGAAGTGATTCTTCCTTGACAGTTCTTTTATGTTGCCCACCTTAATGCTTACTCCTTAGGTTAAATAGGTGATAACCTTATGTTCAACCATGTGACTAAAATTATACAAGTTCCTAACTCACCCACGCATTGTCCGCTGTGAATGTTCTTAATGAAACCCTCGTCGCAGTCCAATCGAGTCGGGCACTGTTCACACGGGTGTCCCCAGGCGCGCCCCACGGTAGCACAGCACAGCTGCTTGGTGCATACCACCCCTTCCAGCTGACCTTGGCAGAACTCGTTCTTCACTTTTGTGTAGCATGGGCCGGTCCTGTAGTCTGCATGTTTTCAAAGGTTTGGTGGGAACAAAACAAACCAAATATAAAACTTGTATGTTATCATTTTTAATATAATAGCCTCATGATGCAGGCAAGATCTCTAAGAATCTAAACCTTATAAAAAAAGAAATTATTTTTAAAAGAAGCACTTGATGCATTTTAAACTAGAGCTAATCTAGTAGGTTATTTTGTGTTACTTAAATATAAACTCTATTATAGTAATTATATTAATGACCGTTAATGCACAAAGTTTTCATAACAAAGTGATCATTAAGATCAAGGGTGCCTAATGTAATGTTAAAACCCAATGGGGATGTTCAGGAGTCTTATAAATAGTTTCATAAATAGTTTGTTACTTTAAATCATGACTCCTACCAAAATGAACGTGTACATGTGTATTGTGTATGAATAGCATTTTTAAAAAAAAATCATGTTTATAGTTCTATAGTTTTACAAAGTTGTATAAAAAGGTCAAATGATCTCATTTTTATTGAAGTGTCATGCTAAATATTGCATTTCTAAGATTAAGTTAAATGGTGAGAAATATAGAGCTAACCTTACTCAAACCAATAAAGCCATTTTTAATAGGGTCACAACATTAAAACCAAATTGACAATTATTTGCGTGGTTTTGAAGCCTCAGTATTACCATTCGCATAAGAAATGCCGCAGTGTGAGGATATTTCCCTTCAAGTAGGCAGTGGCCTTCAACCAATAGATTTTCACATTCCTGGCAATAAATTCATGCTTTGTTTAAAGTGCTATAGGCATATAAGGTACATATGATATAGGTTATATTTCCTACATTCATGGTATATTGTAAGTTGTGGAGTAGTTGATAATGTAGACTATTTATGTTACAAGGATAGTTATTGTGTCTGTCACAAAGACCATACTATTGGTTAGGTCACAGTTTAAGTCACATTACACAGTCATTATGTAAATCATGATTTCTCCTCAATTCATGGGGAATGTTCCTCATAGGTACTACTATCAGGTGATTGTATACAGAGTCACTAAGTTGTTTACAGCAAGGGTAAGTTGTAATAGTTATACTTGACTCCTACGCAACATACTCGTATATTATACACCTATAAAAGTTGATGTAGATGAGAATAACTTTTTTTGAACTTTTATTTAAAAATTAGTTAAGAATATTTTTAAACTTAAATAAAACCAACCAAATAGGCCTAATGTAATATTTTTTTAAACAAACAGAAAAATAATATGATACAGTTACTGTTTTCTCCAAATATATTGTAATTTAAATGTTCATATAAAGAGAACCACTCCTAAATATAAATTTTAAAAAACCTTTGAATTCTAAAGTAAAGAATAAAATATGTATACATCCTACAGTAACATTAAAATATAAGGTTGAAAAAATATTTATAATAACAAACACATAAAAAAACTAAGATTCAATAATGCTTCTAGAATGAGAAATGAATTTATTTGTATAATCATTTAAATATTCAATAAAAAAAGACTCATTATTACTAATCAAGAAAATTTGGTTTTACCCTTCACATTGATAAATTAACGGCCGCGGATTGGATGTTGTGCCTGTCCTAGTCTAAAGATATATTATAAGGTCTATGAAGCTATGACAGGCCTAGCAAGCCGGTAGTGGAAATATATAAGACTTGAATTAAAAACTTACTCAGGCCATAGGCTGGAAACAGAAATGAATGTAATAAACTAATCAAGAATTAAAAAGAGGTAACATGCTGCTATGAGGCTAGAGTTCGTCCAGTGTAGGAGTGGTGGTAACTGACAACAAGCAGAATATTGAGCCTATTTATTGCAAATATTGGTATAAAGTCACTGATGTTAACCCTATAAGGCAATAATTATTACTTAGTTATTAATATTAGATCATAAATCAAAAGTGTTAACAAACAGTTTTAATAATACTTCCCTAAGGATTACTGTATAATTGGTTTTTTCATAATTAAGGTTTTGTGTTTGTCCCCTTTTGTATGTTTTTATCTGCCTTTCCTGTCTCTTCTTCCACATATAACAAACACATTATTTTGGCTGCTTTATCTGACAGCTCGCAATCTTAAATTATTATTATTATTATTATTTAGCACCGCGTCTTACTACCCATTCAGGTTATACGCTTAAGTACTAATTACGCTAATGGATTAGGAATTGGGAAGGTTGAATTTAGAGAAAGTGAACCCACATTTGCGTGGAGGGAGAGTGGAAAACCATTTAGGAAAAACCACCCCCAGTTCACCCGACCGAGATTCGAACCTCGATCTCCCCGTCCTCGGCAGTCGAGCTCAACACGACTAGCGCGTTAGCCAACTACGCCACCAAGGCGGGTCGCAATCTTAAATGATCCCTCATATGTAGCTGATGATTTCAGCATGTCTATCACAGACTCTGCCTTAAAACATGAGTGAGAAATGACCCTGAACATGGGACAATTCCTGGATAGCTCAAATGTTAGAGCAGTGGCATATTAAACCAAATGTACATGGTTTGATTCCTGTGTCCAAGTGTCATTTTTAAATTTATGAATATGATATTTGGATTTGGTTATAACCGTAGTTAGCAACTATAATAGAATTGCTATTTAATCCATTATATTATTTTGTGTTTGAGATCAATAACATTTTACTATATTCTTAGTATTACTGTATATGCCTATGTTTTGATGTTATTAAATCTATTAAAAGTGACAGTTGAAAAACACATCACTTTACATATTGAAACATGTAAGTAGATTTGATAAGATCTTTATACCTGCTTCACATTTACGGCCTGTGTAACCGTATATACAGGCGCAGCGATCAGGACCAATGCACCGTCCTCCATTGAGACAAGTCTCTCGGCAAATAGCTGTGAGGGGGAAAAAAAAGTTTAAATGCTTTAACTACAACTATGAGATTGCATAGGCTTTGAACATAGTAGTTCAATTGCAAAGCTTTTTTTTTTCAGAGTATTTAATGTGCTTTTTTTTTTAACACACATAGATTATTATCTGTACTTGTGATCACAGCCTAAAAGTTACAGTACACCTAAGACCAGTGGCGTAGTTGTGGGAAGAAGTGGGTTTGGGAAGTTTGAACACACCCCCACCCTCCCAACCACTCACACAAAGGCAGAAATAATATGATATAATGCATTTTTCCCCAGGGCTGACTATATCATGTTTTCCCACCTGGATCTGTTATTTTGGTGCCCTCTGAGTTTAAAATCATTGTCAGGAGTATTTAAATCTACTGAGTGTATTTTTAAAGCACCTACGTTTCAACATTTGATCCAGCTAAATCATCTATGATATCACCAAAGTTGCTTGTTAGTGGCCCAAGATTTGATTCTATTCTTCTGAGCAGGCAAGTATGTCTTTATGAGTTTTATTGCAAAGTGTTATTTAAAGTCCTTTCTAAACTTGTTAAATAGGCAAGAAAATTAAGCCCTCTCTTCCAAATTATTCTTCCAAATAACCTTTAGAACACTCTTAATAATGTATTCTCAACGTCAATATCTTTTCCTCAGATCCATGCTTAGCATTAATGTTAAAAATGTGTATTTATTAATAACAACAAAATATGTTTTATCTTTTTCATTGGCTTATTCTTTAGTAATAAGAGTATGACAGGGTATGTTTCTAATTCTACCTTTACTCTCTAACCGTTATCCGTCTGTGACTAGCCCTGTTGCATTTTCGCATCAGCTGTAATTTTTTTTTTATAATTTCTTTTAATTAAAGGTAATTAGGTTGGATCCTCTTAAAGTATTCCTCAATTATCTCCTGCTGCATAGTATGATATCATCAAACATTAATAAAAAAAAGTTTATTTTCTGGGATACAGGAGTTTTAACTGACACTATGCAGGAATGTTGTGAATAAGCAACAGCGCCAGTCGTGATGTCATACGGGGAGGTGGGTATGACCAGATAAACATTGTGAGCAAAGAAAATATCAGATCAGAAATAGTATCTATATCAATCACCAAGTGTATTTATTTTATAGGAGTGGACTATCTTTCATGGAATGGAAGTGGGATATCTTTCATGGAATGGAGGTGGGATATCTTCATGCTCTGAAAATTTTAATCTTCGGTCAATAGGATTAACCCCTTACCTCTCTTTCAGTGCCAGCGTTTCTTTGTGAGATTATTTTTTACAACACTCTACAGTTTTTTTTTAATTTTCTACATACTTTACGTATTATAAATAATCGGTGATTTTTGTGACAGTAAGCCAAATGATCAGGTTAACAAACACCAACTAAAAAAACCTTCTAAAAAACTTCTAAGTGTAAATAATTGCAAAAAAAAAATATTGACTCTGTCGATTGGGGGAACCTCCCGCCTAGTCCCGCTTGAGCCCACCCTACTTCGCAATCCTGTGTAAGCTACTGCTGCCAAGTAACAAACAATATTGTTCTTGATATGAAGTGCTGGAACTCACGTTCTCCACAGAACTCTCCCTGGAAACCAGTCCTACAGACACACCTCCCATCAGTGCATGTCCCCCTGTTCAGACAGGGGGGTTGGCAGGTGCCGGATTCCGCATTTCCTGGAACAATATTAAAACAATGTTGGGAAATGTGGGGATGGACACACTTGTCGGCTTCCTCTCCTAGGTTTAACAATAAAGACTAGTAACACTGCAGAAATTCTTCAAAGTTTAACCATAAAGATTAGTAGCATTCCAAGCAACCATAAAGACTAGCAACACTGCAGACAATTTTCAAAGTTTAATCATAAATACTAGTAACATCGAAACCAACTTTATAAGCTTAACAATAAATACTAGTAACAGTTCAACCAACTTTATACGTTTAACAATAAAGACTAGTAATATTGCAGCGAGTTTCTCAGGTCTAGCAATAAAGACTAGTAACACTGCAACTAGTTTTTAGGTTTAACAAAAAAGACTAGTAACATTGTAACCTAGACTACCAAAGACGGGGAGATCGTGGTTTGAGCCTAATCGGGTGTACTGAGGGAGGTTTTCCCTAAATGGTTTTCTACTTTCACTTCATGCAAATGTGGTTACACTTCTTCTAAATGCAACCTTTTTAATCCATAATGCATTAGTGTGCACGGTGCTTAAAAAAACCATTGCAACCAGCATTCTAGATTTAACAACAAATACTAGTACGATTGTAACCAACTTCTTTGGTTTAACAATTAACAACTAGTAACGTTGCGACCAATTTTATAAATTTAACAAGAATAATTAACATTACAACTAACTTCCTAGGTTTAACAAAAAATACCAGTAATATTGTAACCAACTTCATTAGTTTGATAATAAATATTAGTAACATTGAAACAAATTTATTAGATGTAATAATGAATACTAATATCATTGTAGCCAATCTCCAATGTTTACAATAAATAATAGTAATATTGTAAGCTACTTCCTAGGCTTAGCAAACTAGTTACATTGCAACCAGCTTTCTAGGTTTAACAATAAATACTATTAACTAGTGACACTGCAACTAATTTCCTAGGCTTAACAATAAATACTAGTAACAATGCAACCAGCCACCTAGATTTAACAATAAAGAATAGTAAAATTGAAGCCAATTTAGTTTTCAAACAAATACTCTAAATAACAAATAGTCTTCACACTAATCAAATTATTCCAATTGGACGTTAAATAATGAAAGCGCTATTTTTTTAAATTAACATTTTGATTTTAGAAAGGTTAACACCCCTACAACAATATGCTAAAAGGTTTACTACATTTATTGCACTAAGTCGTGTATAATTAGAGGAAATGTTTCCAGGTTCACAGACGAAGTTGTGTATGTATGCCTGCACAAGCATTATCAAACAGTACAATGGATGCCATAACTAATACTTAACTTTCAAATTAGAGTTTTAAATGTCATGTCACGCCTCTGGATATATCATTTCTATTCAGCACTATTATTTTTTACAAACCTTCAGTCTAATTGTGTCATTTAATAGTGTTACGGAGAACTTTGAAGTGTTTATATCTTAGAAAAATCTAACATGAAAAAATACTCTATTGTAATTTTTTTTCCCCAGACTCTTAACATGTCTGAGTTATTAACTCCTTAGCTCCTGCAACTTTACGGCTGTAGTGAACTATGCACCACTCATATCATAAATCTAATAACCTAATAAATCTCAATTAAAAATTCCCAACACAATCAAATTTAAAACAAACAAAAAACTGGAGATTTCAAAATCGGTAGGAAAGCACTTTGAGATTATTTCATGCTGCGCAGACCTTCAGCTTTAGTGCAATATTTAATCAAGTGATACGTTATTTCAAAATAAGGTTCACGCCTAAATAAGATCGAAAGATTCCAACAGGATTATTTTTCCTCAACAATTACATAGTTCGAATTATATTAATAGAATTTGTTTTGACATTATGGCATTAGCTCATTTACAACTACTTTATAGGCATATTTGTGGAGCTATGGCTTATAAGGCTAGATTTGATGAAAAAGGTCTTTAGATTTTGTTTTCCTCTAACAAAGAGTCACTTTTTGATAGGCCCACAACAGAAAATGTTAAGATACTTGAGACCTAGCAGCGAGCCTTTATATAATAAGTTTTGTAGTTTTCCCTCCTCTCTTTCTTACTGACATGAAAAAGGGTGATTGTATGTTAAGTGCGAAAGGGAGTATAAGCTTGAACAGAAGAGAGAAGTATTTCCAGAAAACAACACAGACCATTGTATTTTAAGACCTGTAGCTTGACAGCAGTTGATACTTTCTCGCTGACCGAGGTGGCCGCCTTAAGCTGGGAAATGCCATTTTATTGTTAAAGTTAAACAACTTTGTTCTTTAATTGGTGTATTTACGTGTATTTTCTAAATACACAAGCTGTAACAGCACACTACTTACAAACTACACAACCAGCACCTAGGACCTAGATACTAAATTAAAGGTGTTCAAGGGAGCTTTGAATTATTTTTCAACATCTTTCCTTTGTTGGGAAGCCGTTTGAACTATCTTGATTAACAAACATTCCCTATTGAAAAAACACTGATAGAAACCCTCCTTAACTTTTTTTAAACTTTAAAAGTGTATTAAAGTTTATTTATGATTTATCAACTAATGATTAAAACTTTAATAAATACATGAATAATAATAATAATAATAATAATAATAATAATAATAATAATAATAACGTGTCTGTGCTATACCAATTTATAGCTTAGTTTGCGGAAAGATTAGCCAGTACTAATGTACCGTTGCCCGGGGGAGACTCGAATGTTCTTCATCGTGCATCTTTTTCGTGGAGGCTCTTTTCGTGTCCCGGTGAGATGAGGGGATGATGATGATGATGAATATGACGAGGTAGAGCAAATGAAGATCTTGGCCTAACTTAAATCAAATCAATCAAACCTTGGTGAACGTTAGAATTATACCCCTTTTGAGAAAAATCCTCTGGTACAACCCGGTAATCGATCCCGTGACTTATAGGTGAAATGCCAGGGGCACGAGGCCGGTTTCGATAATAATGTTTATATGGCAATGGAAATGCTAAGAACTGTCCCTAACAATGTTTATTTTTGGTTAAAAGTTTGTTATTCAACATATCACTAATTGTGTTACAACAAACATATAAAATGTTTTAAAAAAAAAAATTCAAATCTAGCTTGAACAGTCTTAATATATGGTGAGTAGTAAATTGTCTTCAGCACCATCTGGAATTGAATTAAAGTCCCCAAGACCTGTGGTCGAACCCTCAAACCACTTAGCTATGGAGAAGTGTGCATCAAAAACCTCACCTGTACACGATGAGGCCACGCCCCCTCCCTCACAAAGGCAGATGTTGGGTTTGATGCAGCGGCCCGCTGAACACGGCCTTGAGCAGATGGCTGACTCACACGAGAACAAAAAGCAATCACACACCGATCAATTCAACAATGCGAAACATTAGCGGGTAGGTTGTTTGGTTTTACTTGAGAACTTAAAGGGCTAACATAATAATATTACAACTAAATTGTTGGTTCCATCAGTGGTTTCATTAAGCTTTTTTTAGGTTGGATTGAAGCCCCCTCAATCTAAATTCAACTCCCCTTCCCGGCTCAGTTTAGGGCCCCTCCATCCCTCAAACTAACCCCTCCTTCTTTTCCTTACCAAAGAAGCTATAAGCCAGGTGTATCTTTAGACGCTTAAAATATCTTTAAAGATATTTGTTTTAAAAACTAGGAAAGCCTTGGCTTTGTTGGAACGCAGGCGCTTTGTTCAGTACCAAGGTATTTCGACATTTCCAAGCCCTCAAGATTCAGAAAAGATAAGCCTTTATAAACTGTTCCACTTCTTTACTAAATGTTTGTCTGTTTCAATAGTAATATATTTGTGACCTAAATAATTACCTAATATGAAGATAGTAATATTTATTTCCCCCCTTCACGAGCGTAGGGAGAATTTAATAATTTCGGGGGTGGGGGGGAGGGAATTCAAAATCGTAAGATTATGACATGTTAACACTTACTACTAGACCCTGAGAAATAAGAACATGGTTACTTTAATCGGAAACTTAATATGTGTGAAGGGGGAAGGGGGAGGGAGCAAGCAACAAAACAGTTTTTAGAGTCTTTCTATCCTCCTCTCTTCAGTTAGAGTGAGAAAATTAGCAACTCCTATAATCAATCTATTTGTAGTAAACCTTATTTGAAGACTTTTTGAAACTTACACTCTTAAAAGATATTTTTAATAGTGATGCCACTTGTATTTTGTTGACATTTGAATACTACTAGAAGCTATTTGGTGGAGTCTCATTAGGCAATTTTTGAAAATTGAATGCCTCTTAAAACTATTTTAAGAAGTGCTCACCAACACTTTTAAAATAAATGAGATTCCCTATAATCTATTTAAAGTGATTCCAAACCAGATTTTTAAAAAAAATTTGAATGCTTCTAGAAGATATTTCTTGAAATATTTTTAAATAAATTAGATTCCACTAGAAGCTATTTGAAGTGATCTTCCACCAGAAAATTCTTAAAAGTGGGTGCCCTTAGAAGCTATTTAGAATGATCCCTCCTGGGCTTTTTTTTTTGTAGCTAGGTGCCTTAGAAGTTATTGAAAGTTGTCTTTCCCTAACACATTTTTTGAAAATTGAATGTTTTTAAAAGCTAATTGGAGTGGTTCTCGCTTGGACTTAAAAAAAAAATTAATACATATAGAAGCTATTTAGAGTGGCCCTATACGTTTTTTTAAAATTAAATGCCTCTAGAAGCTATTTGGAGTGGTCCTTTCCTGAAAAAGTTTTGAAAAAGGAATGCCTCTATAAGTTATTTCAAGTTTGATACTAGGCCATCTTTAAGCTTCATATTAAAAACTTCGGAAAATTTCGGAAGGTGGGGAGGTTTGAACTCCTTAAACCCCCTCCCTACACCCATGCCCCCTTCACCCTCTTTCCGTGAAGTATACAATTTTTGGCAACATTTAATATAGTGCATGCCATTTGACGTGCCACCGTTTTCCTTGTTGCATCCAGCGAACCTAAAATATTGAGGCCCGATTGATGATTTTTAAGAGTTTTTACATTTTACCAAGTACTATTATTTAAATTTGTTGATATTTTCTTCAGTGTAAACGTATTTGTATAAAATAACATAAGCGTTGGAATGAAATTGATTAGTTGAACATTCTTAATATTTTATTCAAATAACTAAGTATGAAATTGTTGCTGAAATTATATGGATATTTAGCGAAGATATGTAAAAAAAAAAGGAGTAATCTGTCTCTTGTACATTTTTCAACATTGGATGCAACTGGCGGATATTTAAAGGATATTTTCATGGTAATTAAAGGCATCTTCTTCTAGTTAAAATACAACCTTTTTTTTACAGTTCACAATATACTTATATATGCATAAATATATGTATTAAA
The DNA here is from genome assembly GCA_902155825.1 of Timema genevievae. Lineage (NCBI taxonomy): Eukaryota > Metazoa > Arthropoda > Insecta > Phasmatodea > Timematidae > Timema > Timema genevievae. The sequence continues at coordinate 8,840 of CABFWO010001581.1, read as the reverse complement.
TAAAATATTTCGTCTTAAAGTAGTAATTTTATCTTATTATTTGGGTAGGTACAAATTATAAATTATGGTTTAATCATCAAACAAAATGCATTTGGGTAGAATGTACACATATTTTAATATAAATCAATTTTTTTAAAGTGAGGAACGATAAAAGTCAGTTTTATCGGCGCGTCAACATAACATAATTATATATTTCTATAGAGAGGTAGTGTAGATAGAAAGATAGATAAATTAAACAGAAATAGGAAACTATGGGTCAACATATGCTGCACTGTGTTGATTCATTTCAAGATTATTTTTGTAGCATCCTGGTAAGTCAATCCACATCTGAATCTATCTGCGTAAACTTTAGGGGCTCAAGGGTATTTAGAATTTATTTTCACGTTTTATTTTTTTATGTTTGGAGGCCATTTGTATTATCTGGTTTAACTAGCGTATGTTATAAAATAAACATTATTGAAGATATCAGGAGCGTAGCGAAAGGAGAAACTATGAGAATAGGTCTTCCCATACCTTCTACCGAACAGTTAAGAAAAATAAATACCTAATATTGATATACTATTGTAAATTTAAAAACAACTCCCAAAGTGATAAATTTACTAAGTGTAGCTTGCATGGAGAATTTATTATTTATTTATTTTCCTTCCCCTATTGAAAATCGTCTCACTTTATAGCAAATATTTTTATTTTCTAGTTGTCACTACCAGGCCTACCAAGCCGGTAGCGGAAAATAAAATATGGCTTGAATAAAAAACAGATCCAGAAAAATAGGATGTACACAATAATGGATGTAAAGTTGTCATTACTCTTTCAGATTCCCACCCCTCTATCCCTACTCCAGGGGTACTGCTGTTAACCTCGAGAAGAAGCTCGTCTCGACAGATTTGTCAAATTGTATAAATCGGCATTTCTTGTAATATTGTACATCCAAACAAACAGTTATATCGTAAACAATACTTAACTAAATATATTCACTTCTAAATGCCAGTTTATTAAATTTACATACAATATATTTTTGTGACCAGTTTTGATTTTTTTTAATACTTGGCAACGTTGCGATTTTAACTCTTGTCGAAGGGTTTGGCACGAAGAAAACTTTGGAAAGTTTTGGTGAAAAGGGGTGGGGGAGAGAGATGGTGGTGGTAAAACTCGACAAAAGATTTTGATGAAAGATAACCAGGCATGTAACTGCCATACTGCCTGACTTAAAAACGTTTATACCCATAAACCTTCAGTAAGAACGATTTCATATAGTACAAAGAACACAATTCATTACAGGTGAATTAAACAATAGGGCTAGTCTTTTTTTAAATGATAGTATTCTCATGAGACATCTTGTGGTTTTCATTTTTGGGCATTTTGTACCTTTTTAAAAATTATCGTTTTACCTTTTTACTTTTAACTTTTACTCTGGAGACAATATTTTGTCTAACGTGTGCGCTCAAATTATTATTTAAAATATATTTAGTTTATATCTAGTTTTAAAATGAAAGGAGAAAAGCTGATAAATATGTATGACTATTGTTTATTGTGTTATTTTATATCGGACGTGTCACGTGAACAAAAATCAGTGATTGAGACAAGATATACAAGGTAAGACAATTGTAGCTTACATTTCAGTCACTCCTTCATAATGCTAACTACGCCACTGGAAGACATTCACCATAATTGTTATTGTTATGAATAAAATCTCTTATGTATTTATTGAAGTTTATTGAGGATTCACTGAAAAATCATTAAAATTTCAATTAAAATGTTTACTTTCGAACAAAAGTTTGGGAAGTGAGAGATTAAAAATTATTCCCCAACAATTCTTTTACTATTTTAAATAGCTCAACACTCGCTTTAACAGTCTTAAGGAAAGGAGTTCAAAATAGTTTTGTATTATTTTTTACGTTTCAATTTTACTTTCTTGTGACACCTCGGAGAAATTAAGTACTTATTATGATTCTCGAAAAATTCGACCCCCTGAATTCAAATAAGTGGTTTTCGCAATTTTGTCTGTTATTGGGACTAGAGCCGAAACTAATTTACCGATCGGGCTAAAAGTTGATATCCAGGGTTTCAATGAGGTTCCCCGGAGGTATTTTTGAATGTAGACATTTAACCCTGAAACTATGCGCAGTTCACTCTTAGGTGAAAAGGGGAAAACTCGATTTTCTTAAAATTGACTATAACGATTTTGATTGACATTCGTATGTAAGCATCGTTTGACAATTGAAATAAATTATACATCTCATTTTCCCATGGAAGTGACTTTGAGAGTACTTTACGTAAGAGGAAATTTCCAACTTTAATCATACCTCCACAGCTCTTTGAGCTACGAAATAACTTATAACTTCAAAATTAGAGGACTCTTTGAGTATTTAAATTTGTATTTGAAATACTACTTATAACATCAATATTTTAAGTTCTAAGTAAATAGAGTTTTGTGGAGTGGGGAGTAAGAAATGCACACAACAAATAATGTGTATGTAACTGTGTCTATTATTTAATATATGCTTTTTGGTGAAATGCAATGTCCTTTGTTTAACATTATGTTTTATAACAATGTATATTATTTCATTTCACATATATTACGATTTACGTGTCATAAGTATAATTTAGATAAAGGAGGCGAGAAAGTCTGTGTGATGCACCGTACCACTTTTTTTAGGTGGTATTTTGTTTTATCTTAACTAACAATCTTTTGCTTTAAAATAAATATTTTTGAGGACCTTCTCTAATATTTTTTATTAAAATATGTTAAAAGAACTGACACCACATTTATTGACGTTATAATGGTTTATTGATAAAATCACATTAATCTTCAATAAATGAAAATAGTAACAACAACATATATATATATATATATTAGAAGAAAAGTTTGTTATTCCAAAGAGCACACACAAATGGTTTCCCAGCAAAATAATACAACGTTTAAAAACAATTCACACCTGAATCAAATAGCCAAAGCTATTATTTATGCTTTTAGTGAGGATTACTCCTACTAGATATCATATTCTGAAAATTAAAAAATTAAACCTGCACACGGGAATCGAACCCGGGACTTTTGGTTTTGTTTACCAATGCTATAATCACTGAGCTATCCAGGATTCAGTGTTCAGCGTCATTCTTCACTCATATTTTAAGGCAGAGTCTATGATGGACTTAGCGGGAATCGTCGGCTATAAGTATGTGATTATATTAATATCACGAGCTATCCGATAACGTAGCCATCTTCGACTCGGTAGTTGGCTTATTGCTGCCATTTGTACAATTATTATAATTGTACGCGATTGCCGAGTCGAAGATGGCTGAGTTATCTGATAGCTCGTGATATTAATATAATCACATAATTGTAGCCGACGATTTCCGCAAGTCCATCATAGGCTCAGCCTTAAAATATGAGTGAAGAATGACCCTGGGCACGTGACGAATCCTGGATATCTCAGTGGTTAGAGCATTGGCGTACTAAGCCAAAGGTCCCGGGTTCGATTCCCGTGTCCAGGTGTCATTTTTCAATTTTTCAGAATTCGCAGCTGGTTTGAACTCCCTAGTAACTGTACTTGCTATAAAGAGGTACTCACGTATGACGCAGAGCCCAGTGGCGGGCTTGATACTCCATCCCGGGCAACAATACGAGGACCGGTACCTGGACCGACATACGTTGGGTCTGAAAACAACAAAACAATATTTTTTAGTGTGATTGGCCTTTTAACAACAAAACTCGGTTATACAAACTAGAATTACATACAACAAAATAGTATTTTTGGTTTTTTAGAGCTGCCAACAATGATATAAAACAATTATTTAGACGTTCCACGTTATAAAAGCAAATTTACACAATTTTGTAGAAAAAATACTTTTTATATTTGGAAAGTAGAATTCATTCTGTCAAACTTATCTAGTAGTAAATTTTATATAGGTATTGAATTATAAATTGAGTAATATTATTTTGTATAGTAATATTAATTTATTCAAACAAAGACAATTTACGATGTTTTACCTTTAACAGATTTATTTGAGATTACATCTCTAAGACTTCACTGTAAAAAAGGTTGTGTGATAAAAAGGATTATATTTAAGATCAATATGAAAATTTCAAAACGCTTCACAATACTAGAATTTTGAAAAATAAACTCACCAAAAAGCTATGTATAAATTTATTTACCTAAGGATGCTATTTTTATAGACAAAATTAATTTTAGGTAATTAATACCAGTATTATAAGGTTATCAACTATGATGGTTACTCTATTACACTAGCAACAATGTAAACATTGTGAGGGTAGTGACTGGTGGTAGCACACTACACGAGCAACAATGTAAATATTGTGAATGTAGCAACTGTAATGGTTTCACACTACGCAAGCAACAATGTAAATATTGTGAATGTAGCAACTGTAATGGTTTCACACTATACAAGCAACAATGTACTGTACATATTATAGAGGTAACATCTTTGATATTAGATTCCTACATGAACAACAACGTAAATTTTGTTTAGGCAACAGCTGTGACTATTACACTCTTACTCAAACAACAATGTAAATATTGTGAGGGTAGTATCTGTTATAGTTAACCACTACACGTGCCATAATGTAAATACTTTGGCAGTAACAGTTGTGACAATTACACTCTTAAATGAGCAACAATGTAAATATTGCTTAAATAACAGCTGTGACTATTAGACTCTTATCCGGACAACAATTTTAATACTGTGGGGGTTATAGCTGTGATGGTTACACACTACACGAGCAACCATGTAAATATTTTGGAGGTAACAATTGTGACTATTACACTCTTACATAAGAATGTAAATATCGTTTACGTAACAGTTATGACTATTACACTTCTATACAAACAACCATTTAAATATTGTGGTGGCAGCAACTGTGATGGTTACACATTACATTAGCAACCATTTAAATCTCGTTTAGGTAGCAGTTATGACTATTACACTATTACCCGGACAACACTGTAAATATTGTGAGGGTAGCAGCTGTGATGGCTAAATACTATACGTGCAACACTGTAAATATTGTGGAGGTAACCATTTTTACTATTAGCTTAATACATGAACAACAATGTAAATATAGTTTAGATAACAGCTGTGACTATTACACTCTTAACCGGACAACAATGTAAATACTGTAAGAATATCAACTGTGATGGTTACACATTACAAAGCAACAATTTAAATACTTTGGAGGTAACAGCTGTGACCATTACGCTCTTACACGAGCAACAATATAAATACTGTGAGGATAGCAACTGTAATGGCTACACACTTCACGAGCAACAATGTAAATGCTTTAGAGGTAATCTCTGTGACTATTACACTCCTTAGAGTTTACATGAACAACAATGTAAATCTTGTGAGGATGCCAATTATGACAGTTCAACTCTCACACATAAATTTTGCACCCAAGGTTTTTTGTTGAAATAGACTGTTGGTATTTTTTACCGACAATTTTTAAAAGTCTATTTTATAATAATTGTTATTGCCTTAATGTGATTTTAAACTTAAGCTTTTTTTCGCAAACCTGCAGGTCAAGTTTGTTTTTTGTTTATAAAATAAAATTATCGGCTTTATTTGATATATTTACTGATTCCAATTGAAAAATAAATCAAATCTAAAAACCTGTAAATGCTAGAGAGAATAATCTCTCACTTTGACCTAAAGTCTGTTCAGCGTATGAATTGTTTTCTGAAAGGCTTTTTTCCCTACCAGAAAGCTAATATATAGTAGTATATTGGTAGGAAAAAAGACCTTTCAGAGAGTAATTCCAACCGTGAATGGAGTATAAGCATGTTTAATCCAAATTGCCACGATGGGTCACCTCTTAATCGACTGATAACGTGATACTGACTGACATCAAAGCGCTTAATGAGCGCTGCAGTTCTAGTACCGTTCTCATCTGGGACATTTTCCCACTGAGGGAGCTACGTGCCGTGCCTACGTGTACATAGATGGAGGAGAAGGGGATAAGGGGGGGGGGGACTGCAACAATAATAATGTGAGTAGAGTTAAAGGAATACGTGTACAGGCAGGTTCAAAAATATGTTCTCTTTCAATTTATTAATAGTGTTGTTTTATATTATGTCCAAACCAAGTTTTTTTAAGCCTCATCTTGCTACCCGTCCTAGCTAAACGTATTTTAACTAAGCTAATGGGTTAGTAATAATGAAGGCAGAATTGAGAGGAAATGTACCCAAATTCGCATTGAGGTAGAAGAGGAAACATTTTAAGGAAAACCATTGGCAGGAGTTCAAACCCCAACCTCCCCTTCACCGGAAAAAACAGACTAAATTAGCTTGACAGTCCGTGTGCACTCCAAGTTGAATCCAAGGGCTACTATCGACTTGATATAAGGGTTAGATATAATGAGGATAGCTCAAAGGAATTGCACCCGCATCAGTGTGAAGAATAATTGGGGGAAAGATAGTTAAAATCATTTGTGAGTAAACCACATCTAGTGTATCCGCCCGATACTTGAACCCTGGCCACCCCATGATTAAAGACGAACTGCGATCCAATTCGGCGACTGGTTTTGGATGTTTGGGGGGTCGGTGCTATACGTTGTGTTAGTTTGAATGTGTAACAACAGGCGCAATATCAGTGCAAGTGTGATGTTGTGTATGAGTGGCTGTCTAGTAACAGGGGCAAAACTGAAATAATTGTGGTTTTGTGTATGATTGGTTGTCTAGTAACAGGGGCAAAACTGAAATAATTGTGGTTTTGTGTATGATTGGCTGTCTAGTAACAGGGGCAACACTGAAATAAGTGTGGTTTTGTGTATGATTGGCAATCTAGTAACAGGGGCAACACTTAAATAAGTGTGGTTTTGTGTATGATTGGTTGTCTAGCAACAGGGGCAATACTGATATAAGTGTGGTTTTGTGTATGATTGGTTGTCTAGCAACAGGGGAAACACTGATATAAATGTGGTTTTGTGTATGATTGGTTGTCTAGCAACAGGGGAAACACTGATATAAGTGTGGTTTTGTGTATGATTGGTTGTCTAGCAACAGGGGCAACACTGATATGGGTGTGGTTATGTGTATTATTGGCTGTCTAGCAACAGGGGCAACACTGATATGGGTGTGGTTTTGTGTATGATTGGCTGTCTAGTAACAGGGGCAACACTGATATGGGTGTGGTTTAGTGTATGATTGGTTGTCTAGAAACAGGGGCAACACTGATATGGGTGTGGTTTTGTGTATGATTGGCTGTCTAGCAACAGGGGCAACATTGATATGAGCGTATAAACCGAACAGGTAGTAAGACACGATGTTAAAAAAAACTGATGTAAGTAGGATTTTGTCTATGATTGGATATCCATAGCAATAACGGCAACATCGATGCAAGTGTGATGTGTATGAGGGGCTGTCTAGCAACAGTGGCAACACTTATATAAGTGTGGTCTTGTGTATGATTGGCTGTCTATCTACAGGGCAACACTTATATAAGTGTAGTTTTGTGTATGATTGGATGTCTCGTGACACTGGTATACATTTAATCTACTTGATGATTGTATTGTCTAGCAGCAGAGTCAACATACATTTTAGGCACTTGAAAAACAATCGTATAGTAAAAATAAACAAACACATATTTCCAACAAAAAATTAGCTCTCATTTCAATCACATACCTACCACATGTACAGTACCTAACCGCAAGTGCGTTTACAAGCATCAAGAGCTGAACTTAGAATCAACTCCACTTCTTTCGTTTTACCAGCACGTGAAGACCCTACCTAATATCGAACCCAGGTTTATTTAGAATAAGTTAAACATTTTCTTAAGTGATTATGTCTACGGCTGAGAGAATATAACCCAATACAACATTGTTTTTAAAAATGGTGATTTGTAATACTCGTATACATTCTAATAAAAAAAACTATAGCATCGGCCTGAAATTGAGCCATACCGACCGAGCAGCCGCCATCTATTGTCAAAGATAGAGTTAATTATGTGAATAGAGGGTGTCGCGTGGTCCGCACAACTAGCCCTCCAGCCGTTTATCTCAGTTTTCCAGACCGGGGCCGCTACTGTACTATTCAAGTAGCTCCTAATTATTTTGTCGTCCCGAAGCTGAGTTTACTCCATTCCGGGCCCACTGTTTCACATTAAAAACTGTAAGCGCTGGGGATCAAACCCGGGACTTATGTATCTGTAGCCAGGAGCTCTGACCGCTATACCACGGAGGTGGTCGCCTACATTTTAATATCCACCTATATACCAAAAAGTGAAATATTTGTGGGATGTTTTCACCTCATCATATTAATGCAGGTGAAGGTTGAGATTTACTGCAAAGTAATGTTTTATGTAACTATTAAGAGCCTCTCCCTTTATCTGCTTGGTTTAAAACGTAACTCTCGTGCTAGACTCGATTGCAGGTGATAAGGAGATCAGGGTTTGAATCCCGGTCGTGTGTACTGAGGGTGGTTTTTTCCGAAATAGGTTTTCATTCTCCCTCCGCACAAATGCGGGTATATTTCCTCTGAAATTCTACCTTCACATTCCCTATTCCAATAGCGTGGAATGCGTATTGCTATTGCCTGACTGGATGCAAAGATACAGCAAAAAAAATCCACCTATCTTAGTCAAGTATAAAAGGAACAAACTTTTTCGGTGAAAATATTTACATATAAAATTCACAACCCATGAACTAAATTATTTTATTTAAAGATTTTTTTGAACTATCAAAACGTTAAACCAAACCAAGTGATTTTTTGTATTATTTTTTTTTGCCCCTCTATTTATAAAATGGTACACTCCGTCGAGATTGAAAGGTAGCAACTTGCTTGGCTAAACGCCCGCGCGGTATGCTACACCTCCACACATGACTGCAGAAT
>CABFWO010001580.1:148631-162893 GCA_902155825.1 Timema genevievae | reverse complement strand
CCCCCCCCCCCCTTCTTTAATTACATATGTTGATAATGGAAAAACATTGAGATAAACTCATTGCTATCTTAGAGTGATGTCATTTAATAGTACCTAAAGATTTCTCAGTTTAGTATAAAACCTTAAATATAAACATTTCTAACATACTTAGTTTATTGAAATTTTAATATTATGTTGTTAACTATAAAATGTATGCTTACTTTTTAATTTAAAGGGTAAAAAAACTCTTTTTACGTTTTTATGGAAAATGTACAATCGTTTGCTATCACTATCATAGCACACTTACTAGCTCTATTACGTTAGGAACATTGCCGCACTTACAAAAGTTCACCATCTAACCCTATCTAGTTACACCCTATCCCTATCTTGAGCTAGTTCTATTCAGTCCACCTGATTACACCCTATCCCTATCTTGAGCTAGTTGTATCCAGTCCACCTCATTACTCCATATTCCTATCTTGAGCTAGTTCTATCCAGTCTAACTCATTACACCCTATCCCTATCTTGAGCTAGTTCTATTCAGTCCACCTGATTACACCCTATCCCTATCTTGAGCTAGTTGTATCCAGTCCACCTCATTACACCCTATCCCTATCTTGAGCTAGTTATATCCAGTCCACCTGATTTCACCCTATCCCTATCTTGAGCTAGTTGTATCCAGTCCACCTGATTACACCCTATCCCTATCTTGAGCTAGTTCTATTCAGTCCACCTGATTACACCCTATCCCTATCTTGAGCTAGTTCTATCCAGTCCACCTGATTACACCCTATCTCTATATTGAGCTAGTTCTATCCAGTCCACCTCATTACACCCTATCCCTACCTTGAGTTAGTTCTATCCAGTCCACCTGATTACACCCTATCCCTATCTTGAGCTAGTTGTATCCAGTCCACCTCATTACACCCTACCTCCTTCAGGCCCATTCTAATGTTATCTTCTCATCTACGTCTAGCTCTTCCCATTCGGTTGGTCTGTCATTAGTCTGAACACGATTCTAATTGCTCTCAAAGCATATACACGCAAAATAGGCGTACAACGTGTCATACTACCCGTCCGGGCTAGTAACGTATTTAATTTACACTAATGGAATGTTGACCTCAGTAGTTTTGGGATAAAGTGCTCACCTCAGGAGTCAGGACCCGATGTTCGTGGCTTCCAATCCAGCTGAGGTTGATGGATATTTCTTGAGTGGTAAAAATCCTTAACACAACTTCCTTCGGAGGGGAAGTAAAGCCGTCGGTCCCATGTCGATTTTGGCATGTAAAAGAACTTTGGGAGGTATGTGAAAATACCTTTTCCGGCAAACTTGTTAGGCCCTTTCTCGCTTGCTCCTAGAAACTCATTGTGGAAGACAACAGGAAATTCAGCTAAGTACGTGGGATTCCTACCAGATGGATTGGACAGATCTAACCAGTAGAGTAGCTCAGTACATGCCCAGCTCCAGATGGATAGAAGTCACGTCAAACCAACCATCTGGTTGTTGACCTGAGAAGAAGACCAATGGAATAAGGCTGATGAGGGTGGAATTAAGAGGAAATTCACAGGCATTTACATAAATAGAGAGTGGGAAGTAATTTATTAAAAAAATATCAGTAAATAATTGATTAAAAAGGCCTTAGTTAAACCCTAATGAGATTCTAAACTTCATCATCTGTAAGACTGCCTATGCAAGACTGATGCCTTAGACTATGCGCCCAGTCATGTGGGTAATTTGTAAAAAGAAAGTTTTATATTGTTTTCTATACGCTTTATATTGCACAGTGCTGCTATTGTGTGGCGAAAAGAAGAATTATTACTCGAAACACTTCCTAAGATGATTGAGTGGCCACAATTAAATAATATTAGTGCCAATAATTTTGGCTTTAAAGTAATTTTGCTTTTCACTGCCTTGTATTTTTTTTCACAGATGTCGACTGCATTTGTAAAATACGAAGCTTTTATCACGGGCACTCAATTCTTCTCAAAATCGCACTGCCAAAAAATGTCATCACGTAGAGTTTCAAAAAGGTTTTCAAACTTTTATTTTTCTAGCACCACCGCCTAACTACCTGTTCGGTTTTTATGCATATTTATCAATGACGCTAATGTGTTAGAGAAGAGGAAGGTTGAATAGAGTTTAAGTGTACCCACATTTCTGTTAAGAAAGAAAGTGTAAAAGCATTTAGAAAAAACCACTCTCATTGCACACACCTGAGATTCGAACCCCGTTCTGCCGTCATCGCCACTCTAGTATATTGCAAGAATGATGCCTTAGACCATTCGTTCAGTCTTAGGGATATTATAGCAGATATTTTATTTATGCACTAAAACAGCTTTTATTTTTATTCCACCCGTCCGAGCGATACGTATTTAGATTTAATAATGCGCTAGGAATGATGAAGGTAGAATTTGAAGGAAATGTAACCAAATTTGTGTGAAAGGAGTAAGGAAAACCCATTAATAAAATCCACCCTCAGTACATGTGTCAGGGATTCGAACATATACCTCGTCACCAGATAAGCAAACTAATCTAAATAAGTACATATTAAACTTTGGCTGTAGCACTGAATCTGGATTTTTTAGAAAAAATATAAAAATATTGTATTTCGAGGTCGACTGGTTGTCACCTTGCCGCTCATATCATGACATCATGACACAATAGTAAAACAGTGCAGTTATATTACAGCTAACACTCATAGTCAAGCGAAACAATTTTTACACCCCTTGGAGAGAAGTATTAAGATCATAAAAATATAAAATTCGGGATTTTGATAAATATCGACCTTTCATCACACCATGAAACCGAAAAATCAGTTTTCCTGATTCCGTTTGTATGTGTATATATATATATATATATATATATACACTACTATAAATCCACATGGCTGACTCACTCACTCACTCACTGACATTAATGTTTACCCACTTCCAGATGAGATAGAAACTTTAAATTTGGCAAACTTATAGTTATTAGCCTGTAACCGACGGGATGGTTCCAAAAAGTTAAAAAATCATAATTTTCAACCCTTGAAAAAACTTCAAGCGGAGCAACTTTAAAGTTGGTGCAGACCTTTCTTTGGAGGTATTTTGTGGCTAAAAGGTAAGACTTATCTAAAAACGGATTGCATCGCCAGCTACGGATTTGGCGAGATCCACAAGTTTGGTCCTATTACTTTTTGTCGTATCTCCATCGGTTATAGCGTAGCTAGAGGTAGATTTTTTGATTCTAGGTAAATTTTGCACATTTTACACACATTTTTTTAATTTCCTGACACACTTTTGGGACAGCTAGAATCATAAAATTTGGCAGGCATATTGACACATCCAATTGCCATAATCGTGCCAAATTTGGTGATTCTAGCTGCCCTATAAGTATGGAGAAACTAAAATAATGTGTGAAAAATACAATACAATACCGGTAACTTTAAGTTGTTACGATCAAAATATTACATTAGCTTACACCCACTTGCAAAGAAAACTCACCGGGGGTTTGGGGGGCTGAGCCCCCAACAAGCAAAGTGAGTCTTGGTCTAGAGCCGAAACTATTTTACCGACGGGCTAATACTTGGTATCTATTGTTTTCATAAGGTTCCCCTGAGGAGGTTTTGGAATTAGATTTTTAACCCTAAAACTAAGGGTAGTTAAACTAATCGATAAAAAAGAGAGAGAAAAAACATATTTTCTAAAAATCGGCTCTAGCGATTTTGATTGAAATTCGTCACTGTTTAACTTTACAAACAAAATGGACACTCTCATTTATCAATTAAAATTAATCTGAGAGTATCTGCTTTACATGCACATAAATTTCTAATATTGATCATATATCCGTAACTACTTGTGATACGAAATAACTTATTTATTGTAAATTTCATTCGTGGAAACACGACCTGATTCACGACATGAGCTAGCATATAAATATATTAGTTAATTAAATATACATAATTAGTTTATTCTCTTAATAATCAGGGCTAGACTTAAGGTTAGCCATAAGAGATCAGAATGTAAGGGCATGCAATTTGGAAGAGCAATTTATTTTTCTCTCTTTTACTCTCTTTTCTAGAAGTAGATTTTTTTTATATCGTATTGCATATTTGACCATGAATGATGATGTATCCAGATCGGTCGCCGTTTATATAGACTCTTAGCAGCTCTGTGAGGACAAAACTTTAATCAGGGGATAACTTGAGGTCCATTAACTTGGGGTACCACTTTCGAATTTTGAAATTTCTTCGATGCCAACGTTTTGTACCGTTTTGTAACAACATTTTGTTTGCATATAATATCTCGCCAGATTAATTAAAGTTTAATCTAATTTAATGAATATACTAATTCAGTGGTGGATCCAGATCATTTTCATGGGGGGATCATAATTATAAATAACATTGTTACTTACAATGTTAGAGGGTCCGGGGTTCAATCCTCGGTCCCGGCACAGATTTATCTGATTGCCAAACCCTTCCTTCACCTCTGACAAGACGTGTATTAATCACAACTTGTGAATGTGTGGAATGCCAGGCCTCCACCGTGGTTCGGATTCCACATTAAACTGTAGGCCCNCCCTTCCTTCACCTCTGACAAGACGTGTATTAATCACAACTTGTGAATGTGTGGAATGCCAGGCCTCCACCGTGGTTCGGATTCCACGTTAAACTGTAGGTCCTCCATTTCATCTCACAATCACCCTACCATTACACATTAGCGTAAGTGCGTATAACCCGAACGGGTAGTAAGACGCGGTACTAATAATAATACAATGTTAGATTTCTGTTTAAAACCATTTCATGATTTATTATTCATATTTGATCTTATGCAGGTTTTAAATCGTGGTCCTCCTCTTCAATTTTTTAAAATCAGGTAGTGTTTATAAACTCATTGGAGTGGCCCTCTTTCAGCAATTTTTTGAAAAATGGTTCACTCTAGAAGCTATGAGCAGTCCTCGCCTTGATTTAAAAAAAAATAGATTCCTTTATAAGCCATTTAAAGTGTTCCTTACCAATACATTTTTTAAATTTGGATGCCCCTCGTAGTTATTTAAATTGATATTCACCTTAATCTATACGATGATTGAGTGACCATATTGATATGCTAATTATTCAAAATGGGTTGGAATACAAACATTTTTATTTGTGGTATAATACGGTACAAACCTATTACAGAACGTTGGCAACAAAAAGAAAATCAAAATTCTAAAGCTGTAGTCCTTCGTTAATTTGGAGTGGCCATTTTTTATATAATAATTACTCAAAATGGGCGAGGTACAAAACCTTGTATTTGTGGTACAAAATGGCACAAAACTAGAACAAAACGTTGGCATCAAAAAATTTTCAAATTTCTAAAGTTGTAGTCCTCCCTTGATTTGGAGTGACCATTTTGATATACTAATTACTCAAAATAGGTGTGGGTACAAAACTTTTTATCTGTGGTACAAAACGGTACAAAACTAGTATAACACTTTGGCATTGAAAAATATTCAAAATTCGAAAGTGGTATACCAAGTTTATGGACGTGATACCTTGGAGGTTGTATACACCTCATACCCGGAAGGAGATTACATCATTATATGATTATGAATGTGTGGAGCCAGGAATGATTTTAAACCTAACTTAAGCCTAACTAATCACTTGCGTGGAAAATACCCGGGGTACAAGCCGGAATTCGAACCAGGGAGCCCTAGACTCGTAGCCATGAGACCACCATGAGACTGGTTATTTTAATAGATAATAAGCTTATATCTAAGCACTTGATTTGGATTTGGCCTTAAGTCACGTGTACAAATTTTAATCTATAGTGCTTTACATATTTGTGCAATAAAATTACCCACCATGCCTTTTGATCTGATACATTATTTATCCTTGTTCAATACTTTCTTATCATTCAACATGAAAAACACATTATTATTGTGTTTAATATAGAGATAATAACTCTATAGCCAATTAGATTAAACCAATTATATCGTTTAGATTATCTCAAGACTGAGATATTAAGTCTTGAAGATAAATTTATTTTTATTTTTACTTTGAAGAAATTATAGACAATTATTTATTTGCACTAAGTGATTATAACACTTGAATAAATTTTATCTTTACTGATAATGTGTCTTTTCATCTTACCGAAAGAATAATGTTAATCTAATTCAATTTTTATTACATTATCCTCACCATTAAGTCAACATCAAAGTGATTTTTTTTAAATTAGATTAATTATGTGTGGGTGATATAACTCTAAGTCACACTAATTGAAAGATACGAACTATACTATAAGCAAGTATTTAATAAGTAAAACTGAAAAATAGCTTAATTGTTTAAAATAATTGTTTCAAGTGTGTTCGCTCGTCCGCACAATCTTTCCACATACTTACACTAATGAAGTAAGGACGAAAAGGTAGAGTATAGAGAAAATGTACTCGAATTTGCCTTTAGAGGGACGGGAGGAATCATTTAGATAAAACCATTTCATTAGACCTTACCAGGAATTAAACCCTGACCTTCCTGTTAACCAGACTATATGAGTGGTTAACGCCTCTATCCACTGATGTAGGTTAAACGTGTTAGTGAAGATATTATTTAAAGAGTTCCTTTTTTTTTTAAACAGGATACTGTTTTATTGACATGGATTCAAACCTTGGACCTGTATACACAATGAAATTTGTCTACTCACTTATATTTACATTGTGGTTGCATTTAAGCCGATAAAATTTATGTTTGAATTTAAATTTATGAAATATAAATTTTAATCAAGATCGTAAAAAACTAGCAACGCACACAAGTATAATATAAACCTATGTATTGAATTACATTAAAATATCTAATTCCATTTTTAAAAATATTGCATTCGCCAGGAAGCTTATTTATTAAAACCTTCGATTCTTAATTTGTTCTTTAAATTGATCACTTTTTGCGTGTTTTTTAAATTATACTTATAAGTTAATATTTTATTTCATTACCTTCTTCTTAAATAATTTACCGTATTTTATTTTAAATAACAAACT
Organism: Timema genevievae; assembly: GCA_902155825.1. Lineage (NCBI taxonomy): Eukaryota > Metazoa > Arthropoda > Insecta > Phasmatodea > Timematidae > Timema > Timema genevievae. The sequence goes on along the minus strand of CABFWO010001580.1, from coordinate 155,923 downwards.
ATATTTAAGAAATATTAAAATTAGCACAAACCGTCCCTTAATGTTTTTATTCCTATTAAATATACCCTCTTTATCTTAATTTCTCCCATGACTCAATCAATGTACATGGTAGTACTAGTAATTTCTACGAGAGGGCTCTGAGGATTACTCCACACAGCAGGCCTTACAAAGATAACCTTGATAAGTATATATACTTTTCGAGATAGGGAAAATGTAATCAATGAATAAGATTTAAAAACAGTTAAATCATGCACTTAGTAACTACAGATTTGTTTTAGTTGAGTTTAAAAAAATCCATCATACAAACACTAAATAGGACCGGTATTTTAAACTATATATTATATAATACAAGATATATAAATGTGTAACTAAAATTATCTATAATCAAGGCCGTAGCCAGCCAATAATTTCAGTGGGGATTTGGTGATTAACATCCCTTAATTGCCGGAAGTTAGAAAAAATTCTAAGTTATAAACAGTTCTAGAAGCTCTCTGAAGTGTTTTTTTGGCCACATAACAACATAACTGCCGAAGGCTGGGATAATTTCTAAATTTTAAACACCTTTAGAAGCTATCTGAAGTATTTTTTTTATAGTAACATAACCCCCTAACTGCTGAAGGCTAGGAAAATTTATAAATAATAAACACCTCTAGAAGCTATCTGAAGTGTTTTTTTTATAGCAACATACCTGCTGAAGGCAAGGAAAATTTATAAATACTAAACACCTTTACAAGCTCTCTGAAGTTATTTTTTATGGCAACACAGCCCTCTAATTTGTAATTGATATTGTTTGAACCATAAATAAAGCCCTATATATTTTGTTCATAAAATTTCGGGGGAGGGGGGGAGATTGAACCCCCAAACCTCCTCCTGGCCTTGTCTCTACTTGAAACACATTAATAAGTATTAAAAAAAATATTCTTGGGCTAAATATAGCACACAAACATGTATATATATCAAATAAATAAATAAATATATATATATTTTTTTCTTCCCCCAAAAATTATCACAAGAGCACAAGTCATGTTACATTAGGGCTTACTATTCGTAAATATAAAAACAACGAAAGTTGTCTGGTGCTTAGTTTTGCTAACAGGTGTTTTAACGAGTACTCTAAAGTGTAATTTGTGATCCCTTTTATACACACTTAATAATGGTTAAAGATATATCTTAAAATTATTGTAAGCCTTTGTAGCTTACTTAAAAATGTAATGTATATTTTTAAAGTCCACATAGTGATCTTGGGGTAATGTGCTTACCTAAGTACCCGATGTTCGTGGGTTCAAACCCAGCTGGGGCCATAGGATTTTTTTTTCTGTAGCACAACTTCCTTCAGAGATGAAGTAAATCCGTCTATCCCATGTCGATTGTGGCAGGTAAAATAACCCCTGGAAGGTATGAGAAAATACCCTTCGCTGCAAAATTGATAAGCCCGTTCACTATCGCTCATAGAAATTCTCGTCTGCTGATATAATTAGTCGGTTTAGAAAGTGCACGTTAAATACCTAAAATAGCAACATCATTAAAACTTAAAAAGTTAGAAAATAAAACCATTGGCAGACAAATACCTTTGATGAATATTACCGAATTTTAAATTACAACACGAAATACAGTTACAAACATTGGTACAATCAATTTTCATAAAAACAGTAAAAAATTACGAGCCTTTTCATGGCATTATGGAAAGCACTCTTCTATATTATTAATGTTATTTGATATTTATTAATAATATATTTTATTAGTCACATCTGCAGATCACATGAATTGACGTATGAGTACCTTTTCTAGTGGTCGTCCTATGAACATTGGATTGCACAAATGATCATAGAGAGGTGGGGAATTTCAAAATTTCAACGAATAAGTTCATATCTCATTCGCTTCGACTTCAACACCTACAATTGACCTTTGCATTTACGAAAAATGTCCAAGTAAGAAGAAAAATTTGATATATAACTAACATATTTAAATATCTCACTAAACATGACTTCACTTCAACATATTATCATTTTTATAAAAGTTACTTAAAAGTATTTTAACCATACTTCTCCTTAAATGACATTTAAAACTTAATCAGAGATAAATTAAGATGTGTCATACATACATTTTTCTCTACATAGATGTGCCATAGTGTATGATTTGAAGATTAAAATCAGTGTTATGTGACAACCAAAAAACTTATCTCAGACTTCAGCTTCAACTTTGCCTCGCATGATTCAAGATTCACTTCGACTTTGCTTCGTATGATTCAAGATTCACTTTGACTTTGCTTCGCATGATTCAAGATTCACTTCGACTTTGCCTCGCATGTTTCAAGATTCCCTTCGAATTTGCTCTGCATATTTCAAGATTCACTTTGACTTTTCCTAGCATGATTCAATATTCACTTGCACTTGGCTTCGCATGTTTCAAGATTCACTTCGACTTTGCCTCGCATGTTTCAAGATTCCCTTCGAATTTGCTCTGCATGTTTCAAGATTCACTTTGACTTTTCCTAGCATGATTCAATATTCACTTGCACTTGGCTTCGCATGTTTCAAGATTCACTTCGACTTTGCCTCGCATGTTTCAAGATTCCCTTCGAATTTGCTCTGCATATTTCAAGATTCACTTCGACTTTGCTTCGCATATTTCAAGATTCCCTTCGAATTTGCTTCGCATGTTTCAAGATTCACTTTGACTTTGATTTGCATTAAAAAAAGTGAACTTCACAAAGACTTAAAATCTAAGATTTGTAATTATTCCGTGTGCCCATTGAGGAATTATATTGTCTTGTTCTGTTGAGTACATTTACTCCACTTTCTCGAGGGAATGTATATACATTTCATACATAATCAAATCTAACCTTACATCTTCTCCAAATAAAACATAACAAGTCAAATTTCCTAGCAGTTTAACCCACTACATCTAAGGGAATAAATTAAATCAAAAAGAATTATTAACATCTCATTCCAAAGTAACAATTGACTCTTTAACAAACAAACAGTCGAAAAACAACACTCAAAAGGACAAGGGAACATTCATTTTTAGAATTATCGAAGAGCACTTCCAAATTTGTATCGAGAATATCAAGAAATGTTGTAAAATCTTTGTCACGAGTCTTTTAAAATGGTATCCTTTTGTTTAGGGCATTGGTTTTCTTACAACACCAAATAGCATATTACAAACATTATTTTTTTTTAACGATTAGTCTATTGCTTGTAAATTCTGTTAAAGAAACGTGCTAGCTTAATCCCATAACAACAACAAAATTAGAAACCCTGAAATTATTTGTAAAATATCATTGCGCAACGCATATAACGATTTGACCTTCCAATTAGCATTTAAGTCGTCGCCCTCCCCCCCCCAAACCCCCGACAGACCAATAAGATACAGAAGAGGAATTTAAAAAATATATAATACACACGTGATTTAAATCAACATTATAAAATATTTACATATCATTAACTTAACATAGCATAATCTTCAATGCGTCTACCATTTGATGGTTAGGTTGACAATGTTGCTTACTTGGAGATTTCAAACCTATTTTAAAGAACCTAAGCAGTCTAAGCACTTAGACACCAATGTACGAAATAGAAGGAGAGGGAAGAAAATGACCAGTTCACCCTGCAAGGCCTTTAGTTTATCGTGACAACACTTCTTCTCTTCCTCTGACGAGTTTACACGCTTACTATACTATTTGTGCTTTGAAAATATTCACTAGCTTTTTAAAACTACATTTTTCTGGTTTCCTATTTTAGATATATAAATGCTACCGAAAACAATTTTAATCTACATCCTGGCAGGAAAACTCCTACAGGACATTTTTGTGAATAAGACAAATAGCCTAAAAAAATACATTTACAAAAAAACTATTTCGAGATAAAAATAATAATTTTGTTACGCTGTAGGACTCTTTTTAGAATTATTTAAGAATCTATAGTTTTTTATTCAACGTTATAGCTTTAAAAGTCGCTGAATAACACGTAAATTTACCAACATAGGAAATCCTACTTTGACCTTCCGTGACGTCACAGATAGGCAATGACTTTAAGTCAAGATGGATCATTTTGTTGTATTTAACATTTTAAATATAACAATAATACTTAGCCCTGCATCTTACTACCCGTTCGGATTATACGCTTAGGTGCTAATTACGCTAATGGTCTTATAATTAGGAAGGTTGAATATAGAGGAAGTGAACCCACATTTGCGTGAAAGGGGAGTGGAAAAGCAATTAGGAAAAAACCACCCCAGTTCACCCGACTGAGATTCGAACCTCGATCTCCCTGTCCTAGGCAGTATAGCCCAACACGAAACTAGCGCATTACCTAACCACGCCACCGAGGTGGATTGACATTTTAAAATAGTTGAACTAGATTCCTTCAGTCATACATGTTACTGATTGATCTACGGACTACCGCAAGCTGTCAACCTAGTCAGAAACAATGTTGAACGTTGCACGTTCTTGTCACTCGATGACGAAACACCTCATTTATACCAGGGTAGAAATTTGATAATGCCCCTTAAGGACTGGCTACACGGAGCCGCACACCATCGCACCGCACTGCACCGCACCGGCGCGGACGAATCGTCGAGACCGCGGACCGTGTAGCCACCTACCACCGGAAATAAAATGTTCGGGAGCTTCCGAACTTTGTTTTCATGTTAACCCCTAAGTACTGTAGGAATGGGCGAAACAGTGATATTACGTTATTCGGTGATCACAGTGACCTTGATTTTAAAAGAGCAGTGATTTATACCAGTGATTGGCAGTCACTGTGTCAGCACTTGTAAAACTAGTCATTTCTTTGACAGCCGTGTCACGTGTGACGCTGTAGTCATTGTTTCCAACATTACGTACAAGATAAACAATATTATATACAACATTCCGTTCGGCTCTTGGGCTAGAAAATGCGGTGAGTGCGGTGCGGTGCGGTGCGGGTCGGCTCCGTGTAGCCATAGCTTAAACCAACGGCTCCCAAGCTTTTATTAACTGTAGACTGCTTCAAACCTTTACCAGGAAATTATAAAACACCCATAAATAATTTGAATATTTATTTCATGATGGTGACCTGGTGGTCTAGGGGTAAGGTGTCAGACTTCTGTGCTGGGGGTCCGGGGTTCCATCCTCGGTCCCGGCACAGATTTATCTGATTCCCAAACCCTTTCTTCACCTCTGACAAGATGTGTATTAATCACAACTTGTGAATGTGTGGAATGCCAGGCCTCCACCGTGGTTCGGATCCCACGTTAAACTGTAGGCCCTCCATTTCATCTCACAATCACCCTACCATTGCACATTAGCGTAAGTGTGTATAACCCGAACGGGTAGTAAGACGCGGTGCTAATAATAATAATAATAATAATAATAATAATATTTCATGACACATAAGTCATGACTTATTTTTTGTTAAGACCTTTCATCAAACTAGAACCAAATAAAGTCATACTAGAGCTAAGAAAATATGGGGGTTGTATTAATATTTTAATAAATATTAATTTTTACGATTTATAAAATTTATTTATGTACACTACGTTTACCTTGAAAGGTAACAAGCTTATCTTAAATGTGTTACACTATGGTGCAGCTTATAAGTTATGGCATAGGTTGGTTGGATAGATTTAGATTACTACCTTTCAGGATGAACGCAGGTTACTAATATTTAGTTGATAGTTCTCTTTTTTCCAAATCTACAATTTTATGAAAATTATTCTTCAACTTTGTTGACTACAATTATATTGTAGCTTTTCCTAAAATTGTTATGGACGTTGCCTACCTGTGACGTCAAGGCGAGTTAAGATAGGATTTCCAATGTTAGTAAATTTAAGTTTTTAATTCAACGACTTTTAAAAATATATATATCGTTGAAACAAAAGTCATACATTCTTAAATGATTCTAAAATTAGTCATGCATTGTCACAAAATTTTATTTTTATGTTAAAGTAGTTTTCAAACTGAGTTCTTATAAATCCTCTACAACTCAGGCTATTAGGCTTGATCACTAAAATGTCGTGTAGGAGTCTTCCTGCCAGGATGTAGATTAAAAAAGTCCGTGATAGCAAATGTCAATCTAGAATAGGAAATAAGAAAAATGTAATTTTAAAAACAAAGTCAAAGTTTTCAAGGTCTACATATTATAGTGATTGTGTAAACTCGTCAGAAGAAGAGGGGAAGTGTTATCAGTATATAAACAAGAGGCCTCGCAGGGTGAACGGCTCATTTTCCCCCCTCTCTTTCTATTTTGTATATTGCTGTATAAGTGTGATAGTGGTTAGACTGCTTAGGTGATTCAAGTTAAGCTGCAATCCGTTTTGAAAAAAAGCTTCGAAATCTTCAAGTAGGCAACGTCGTTAAAACAGAAAGATTTTACTGGCCATCTTCATGAAGTATTCAAGTTTCTAATACCTTTTGAGCCCACACCAGTTGTCACGTGATCTAAGGCCTAAGACGTACAATAACTTGGATCTACCCTGACTAAGAGGATGTGGTTAATTCCTGGTTTAGGTAGAAAGTATTTGTGTTTTTTTTTTCCACGTTCTCTTTTATAGTTAACCGTGATTCTCACATTTCCTCTACACAACTGTTCGTATTCACTTCCTTTAGCAACCTTCCTCATCTCTTTTATTAAGACATATTAATTAAATATGACTTGGTGAATGTTAAACATAGACCAACAAAAGTTAAATTATTTCTAAGTAATTAATAGTGCCCCTTCCGCTGTCAAAAATGAATAATTAATTCATTTAAAATAAGGAATTACTGTAATTATTTTGAATTCTGATCACCACACAGTATATCAGGATTTCTCGTTCCCCTCTCTCCTCCCTCTCACCCCCCACTAAAATAGTACAATTATTAAAAAATACATTTTTGCAAAAGTTAATACATTAAGAAGGCAGTATTTTTTAAGAAATTGGTCACTCTAATTTCTTACATGAATTTTGTATTAGTTGTGGGATAATAATAATAATAATAATAATAATAATAATAATAATAATAATAATAATAATAATAATACAAATTCTACAAAGATCAATAATTCTTTTTAATATCATAGTTTTACATAGGATAAAATGATTATATTTCATGAGAACTATAAAGCAACATAGAATATAATATTTAAAATATCAATTAAGTGAGAAGAATGGGTTGTTTTCCTCTTACGGAGCTGATATAAGACAAATTCTAATTTTGATAAACGCAGTAGAAGGTAATATCAGCTTGAATTCGGTGGTTTCTTTACCTAGTTTTGATATTGATCATTGCTGAATTGCATATATATATATATATATATATATATATATATATA
>CABFWO010001580.1:132588-148311 GCA_902155825.1 Timema genevievae | reverse complement strand
TAATAGAATTTTTATTGTAAACATAAAATAATATCATAATAGTGTATTGTCAAGAACCCAATAGCTCTTCTTGTGACAGAAGTGAGACAAATTAGTATTATCTCAAAGGTGTAAAGATGAGATTCGTTGCAAACGTACAGATATCCCGCATTATTTAAAAAGGGATTTGTTTTTTCACTTGTAGTTCTGTGAACAATAAAGCTCGCTCCCGTCATTCAATAAATGATAAGTACTGTATTATTATTATTATTATTATTATTATTATTATTATTATTATTAGCACCGCGTCTTACTACCCGTTCGGGTTATACGCACTTACGCTAATGTGTAATGGTAGGGTGATTGTGAGATTAAATGGAGGACCTACAGTTTAACGTGGAATCCGAACCACGGTGGAGGCCTGGCATTCCACACATTCACAAGTTGTGATTAATACACGTCTTGTCAGAGGTGAAGGAAGGGTTTGGCAATCAGATAGATCTGTGTCGGGACCTAGGATTGAACCTCGGACCCCCAGTATAAAAGTCCTGACACCTTACCTCTAGACCGCCAGACTAACTAACCAAACCCTGCTGACCGTTGGGGTGGTTGCCATTTGACAATAAATACCCAAGGTATCAACCACGAATCGAACCCAGGACTCCTATGCTCGTAGCAAAGTACATTGACCACCACATCACGGGGCCTGTTATTTTTGAAAGTTAATCGGATCTTTATTAAGCTGGAGGAACTGAACAATTTCTTCGAAGATAGCCCTGTGCCTTATTTGATACTCCTCAGTATAAGATATCTGGCAGTATATTAGAATAAAAATATTATTTTGAAAAGGGTCTAAAAATATATGTTTTGAAATACAACAAGAGTTCAAGAAACGTTTAAGTTGGGATGGACCTGATTAATGACGCGTGAATGGGGTGAAGTGGTGATTTATCTCGGTGATCAATGTGAAGAAAGGCAGAAAGGCAAGGCCTTACGGTATTTGAAGCTAACCTCTCTAGTACATATTTCTACTATTGTAAATTTAGCTTGGGTTTTAAATTTAGATTATCTACAATCTAGTTTTACAAATATTTTCAAATACAGTCCCATTTTCATAACAAGAGCCATATCTGACAGCTAGAAATGTGACTAGAGATACATTTTATGTATTCATAACTCCAGTCATGTGCACTTTAGAGGACACTTTTAATATATATTATAAATACCTAAAATAACTATTAATATGGTAAAATAATATCAATGCAGAGTTATAAGTTTATATTTTACTAAAGGCCCTGGACTACATGTAATTTCTGTCTCTTTAAAGTTGTATCCCTTTCTATATTATTCTAACAAAGTATTGTGATATATTATTAAAAGTTCATATAACTGTAAACACTAAAAATATAATAACTTCTCAAAATAAATGACAACTATTTTTACGTTTATTACGTTTGTTTATCACAGTAGAGTTAGAAGTTGATAGAAATATTTTTTATAAATTATAGTGTATCAAAATCTTGGTTTTAAGATTTTAAAAGCTACGTTGAATTCAAAGGCTGATTGATGGTTTCTAGTCCTAAAATGGTCCAAAACAACTAAACAAGGGATAACTTCTTTTTTATGAAATAAAATACATTCGCTTTAAATAATATTAAAGCCCTATACTAGTGTCAATGTACGCCCCACCCCCCTTTTCCAATATAAATATTTATCCTACACGGTTTTTTTCTGGTGAGGTTATTCACGCCTCTTATATCACTAAACTATATTATTTTTTAAATAATTGATTTTTTACTAAACAAAAAGTTTTAGTAATCATTGCATTCAACAGTAAAAATATTTTAAGATACTAGTTTTTTCCGTTCATGTTTTTCATTTTAACACTCATCTATCCATAAATTTGCAGTAAAAAGATAGGGTTGAGAATTATTAAATTTAAATGAATTCTACTCACGTTTGCATGGAGAGAAAGCGGGAAACCATTTTTTAAAAAGACAATGCTAGATGTGTAGATATAGGTGACATTATGATTAATTTTTTCTTCTTCTGATTTGCAAGATGGTGAAGATGAGGTTTTCGTCCTGGCAAGGTGTTGTGAGGTGGCTTTTCCTAAATGGTTTCACACTCTCCCTACATTATAATGTGCATAGGGTGACCTGGCGGTCTAGGGGTAAGGTGTCAGACTTCTGTGCTGAGGGTCCGGGGTTCAATCCCCTGTCCCGGCACAGATTTATCTGATTGTCAAACCCTTCCTTCACCTCTGACAAGACGTGTATTAATCACAACTTGTGAATGTGTGGAATGCCAGGCCTCCACCATGGTTCGGATTCCACGTTAAACTGTAGGTCCTCCATTTCATCTCACAATCACCCTACCATTACACATTAGCGTAAGTGCGTATAACCCGAACGGGTAGTAAGACGCGGTGCTAATAATAATAATAATAATAATAATAATAATAATAATAATAATATAATGTGCATACACTTCTTCTGAACTGTATCTCGTCCCTATCTGTAAAAACTCGTCGATGGCCTGGTAGTCAGGACGAGTAGTAAAAAAAATGAATCATGGATAAGTTTTATGCCACACACACACTGGCGATGTTTTCCTACTTAATTCAGTTGAAAAACTTGTATTGAAATAATNCACACACACACACACACACACATATATATATATATATATATATATACCTTATTCTTAAGTGAACAACCCAAAGGTTGGTTTGATCGGATTTATATCCATCCGGAGCTAGAAATGAACTCATTGGTCAGTGCTACCTGCACCATCTGGTAAAAATCCCATGTACTAGGGGAGTTCAGAAAATGTGGTGGCTCTCTTACGTTGCCTTAGACAATCAATTTCTATGAACGAGCGCAAAAGGTCCTACCAATTTTGCCGGGAAAGATATTTTCCCATACTTTCCAGGGTTCTTTTGACTCACCACAATTAACATGAGACTGACGCAACGATCTTACTTCCCCTCCGAAGGAAGTTGTGCTACGGATTTTTATCGCTCAAGAAAATTCCGTTGATCCTTGCTGGGTTTGAACCCACGAACATCGGGTCCTGGAGTGAGAACCTTACCTCAAGACCGCCGAGGTCAACTATATATAAATAATATTTATAAATTTTAGTTTATACAAACATAAACCATTTTATGGAAATATTAACATATAATTTTGTCGATGACCCTAACTATTCTCCCAACAAGTATGAACATGACTGTGTGAATGCACATCTAATGTTTTTATTGTAACTATCACACTGGTCATTTCATCAAAGTTTCCATCATTATTTCAATACAAGTTTTTCAACTGAATTAAGTAGGAAAACATCGCCAGTGTGTGTGTGGCATAAAACTTATCCATGATTCATTTTTTTTACTACTCGTCCTGACTACCAGGCCATCGACGAGTTTTTACAGATAGGGACGAGATACAGTTCAGAAGAAGTGTATGCACATTATATTATTATTATTATTATTATTATTATTATTATTATTATTATTATTATTATTATTATTATATAAAATACATTCTATTAAAACACTTCCATAAAACCTTTTTATCAAAACAAAAAATATATTTCTTTCTAGTTTTGTTTAAATTACTTTTCAATTTGCTAACGTAAGACAATTTTATCTCCTCTGCTCCTGCGTTTTTAATTACACATCATTGTAAGCTAGTACATGCGCTACAATACCCTAATTTTGGTTGAAAGAACAATTTAGATATAATTCAACATATTTCTTTGCGGTTAACATTGATATCATTTTACTATTATTTGTTGTATTTAATATTTGTATTATTTAATACTATATTGATAATATTTATCAAAAATGAGAGCTGCAGATCACATGAATTGAGGTATGAACATGTGAAAGTAGATCTCGTAGCTTCTTGTAAAAATCTGACTGTAGTAATCTTTCTATCCGTCAGATAAGGTCGTTTCAACTAAAGTTGGTACATAGCAACTTTTCTAGCTGTCAGAAAAGACACTTTCCACTAAAACTTATCTGAAATATTTTTATAGTTGTTATAAAAGTGCTTTCCTAAGAAAATTGGATTGTAGTAACGTTTCCAGCTGTCAGATAAGGCCCTTTCCATTAAAACTTGACTGAAGTATTTTTTATAGTTGTTAGAAAAGTCCTTTCCTAAAAAAAATTGGGTTGTAGTAACTTTTCCAGCTGTCAGATAAGGCTCTTTACATTAAAACTTGACAAAAGTATTTTTTTATAATTGTTAAAAAGTCTCTTTCTAAGAAACTTGGGTTGTAGTAACTTTTCTAGCTGTCATATAAGGCTGTTATTACAGAAATTATACTGTAGGAATTCTTCTAGCTATCAAATAAGACCCTTCCTATGAAAATTGGAAGTATTTTTTTTTCTAGCTGTCAAATTAAGACCCTTCTTAGGAAAAATGGACTATAATAATTGAGAAGTTCTGTTTGGTTCTCCTTTGGGCTGTCTTAGCAAGCTTCTATCACGCTCTGTCTATTGCCTTTTGACATCACTTGACCCAGATTTAGTTGCAAGAGACATCCCAACGTTATTTGTGGATTTACTCGAAGGCTTAGATTAACACACTTTATTTTTTTACCATCCCATTTGACCCATGCTATGATTAAGTATTTGTACTTCCAGTAAAGTCGTCACTGGGCTACCCGCATTGGTTGGGACGTTCAGCTAATTAATTAACCTCGTCCGGCTTTGTATGCTGATTCACTAGGACAAGGGGGTTCGAATCCCAGCCACGTATACTGAGGTTGTTAAACTCCTGATTGGTTTCATACTCTCCTTACAAGCGAATACAACAACTTTGGGATTCCTTACCGTTAACTAACCTAATTTAAATAAATGTTTAAATGAGATACTTATACGTTGACCTCTAGTTTAACAATCCAAATATCTTGGGTTCAACTCCTATGTCCAGATATATTGTAAATTTTAAACTTATACATTTAATTCCAATTAGAATATTATGTTAATGCCTTTGCCTACCTGTGACGTCACGGCAGGTTAAAATAAGATTTCCTATGTTTAATAAAGTTACGTTTTATTCAGCGAGTTTAAAAAATATTACGTCAAACAAAAGCCATACATTCTAGAGCATTTATAAAAATAGTCAGCTACAATGTCACAACATTATTATTTATATTTTGAAGCATCTTTTTGTATATGTATTTTTTTTATAAATCCTCTACAACTCAGGCTATTTGGTTTATTCACGAAAATGTCCTGTAACAGTATTCCAGCCAGTATGCAGATTAAAATTGTTCGTGGTAGAAAATGTCTATCTAGAATAGGAAACAAGAGAAATGTAATTATAAAACGCAGGTCAATGCTTTCAAGGAGAAAATAGTATAGTGAGTGTGTAAACTCGTCAGAGGAATAGGGCAAGTTTTATCAGTAAATAAACAGGAGGCTTCGCAGGGTGAACCACTCATTTTCTTCCCTCTCTTTCTAGTTCGTACATTGGTGTCTAAGTGTGGTACTGCTTAGACTGCTTAGGTGCGTCAAGTTAAGATGCAACCCACTTCGCAAAATTACTTTGAAATCTCCAAATAGGCAATGTCATTAATATATTTTTTAAATATGAGCCCTTTAAAAAGATTAGTTTTTTCACTTTTCAAAACATATATTATTTTATTATTCGAAGGTAGTTTTTATATATCCTCTAATTTTACAATTTACTACATTTTAAGATACAATCAAATTCTAGCAATTAATTGGTAATTAATATAAACGCTTCTTCTCTGGAATGACTGTCAAATGAAATTGGAAACAGCACTCCAAATGCCTAATACATTTTGATTGTGTATTTTTAAATTACAAAATCAATATAGTTATATATATTAAAAAAAATATTTACCAAATAGACAAATTAATAGCAAGGTATTAGTAGGATAGGTAAAACGAGGTATTGACAAGCAATTTCAATAATTAGATCATAATATTTATCTTTGCGTTCGCAGTGAACACTCTTGTAGGCATATGTATATAATTATACATCAGCTTTATAAATAATCGCTTGTGTATGTTAGGATATATTATAATACTTTTAGGTGGAACTGTTGGCTGGCTAGCTTTGTATTTGTTACAGAAGGGTGGGGGTAAAAAGATGATAATAGGATTTGTAGTGGTATCTGATACGAATTAACGTTTTAGGGATTTTTAAGGATTATTGGTAATCTCCTATAATGTGGCTTATAAAGGTATTAAGCTTTCGGTTTTATGAAGGATTGTGGTGGTAGTAAACAGTAGAGGGGAGAAATTTCGATAGTACGCATTAATTTCTAAAAAAATAATAATAATAAAAAATATGACTTTATAGGTATGATTATATCAACAATATTTTATGTGTGTATTTTGTTTACTCTATGTTTTGATTTATTAGAGTAGAAAATTTCGTGGAAAACGATGGTTAATTTAATAGTTTTAAAGGTTTGAGCCATTGCTTACCTAACATAAAGATATTTAACTAAATCCGTTTATATAATAATAATAATAATAATAATAACTCATTTTATTTTATAAATTATTTGATTCAAATTTTCTTTGAATGATAATAAAATGAAATGTAAAAAGACTATTTTTCTTCTAAACAAACATAATACTTAAAATTCTTATTTTCAATAATATTAATTATCAAGCTCAAATAAACGATATAGTAATTTTTAGTATAAACTATATATTTGTTGTTTCTATAGCAAAATTTTTAGAAAATTTCTTTTGTAAGAAAATGCTACTCGTTCCAGAAATAGGAAAGAAAGCTTTAAACTCTAAATAATTTTTTTTATAAGTCAAGTGAAGTTTTTTTACCCCAAACTAACTCAACACTCATACTTAACTTAAAATGCATTTTAACAACGTTCAAGGGTGATCTGGCGGTTTAGGGGTGAGGTGTCGGACCTCTGTGTTGGGGGTCCGGGGTTCAATCCTCGGTCCCGGCACAGATTTATCTGATTGTCAAACCCTTCCTTCACCTCTGACAAGATGTGTATTAATCACAACTTTGTGGGGAATGCCAGGCCTCCACCGTGGTTCGGATCCCACGTTAAACTGTAGGTCCTCCATTTCATATCACAATCACCCTACCATTACACATTAGCGTAAGTGCGTATAACCCGGATGGGTAGTAATACGCGGTGCTAGTATTAATAATGATAGTAATAATAATTATAATAATAACATTCAATTTAACATATTTAACTTTACCTAATTTAGCTCAGCAAAGGTTATAAGAAGATAGATGTCGCTAAAATTGAGTCATTAAACTACTAGTAGCGCATACAAATTTATATAAAAATAATAAAAATTTAACATAAAAAACAACTCGCTTGATGATTTTGGTCAACTCTTAGGAGGGACCCGTTTCGGTGGCTGCGTGGTATAAGTAGCTACTCTAGCAGTAAACTAGACTGCCGATGACGGGGTAGTAAGACGTATGCTAACAAAAATATTAAAACTCTGTCAATTATTTTAATTCTTTCATGCTTTTTTTTTTTTTGTAGATTAGTAAGTCTCTGTCAATATGAATCCAACGTTACATTGGAATGGAGAATCTCTTGAGATTTTATTTGGTTTCGAGTTAGTTTTGCCCTAAAATGTGATAAAAGTTTGTCTCCTCTCTTTCCAATTTGAGACTTGGATGCTTTATTTCGATTTACAGAGAAATGAATAAATACAATCCAATTTTCATACAAAGGGCAGATAGAAAAGTAATTAATCTAGTTTCATGGATTCATACGTCATTTCATGTGATTTAATGCTGTAACCTTTAATAAATACAAAAAACCTATAAAATAACACTAAATAACATAGTTAAATGTTATCAATTTTGGCCGCAAAAAGTGTTAGTATTTTCTTAAAAGTCATTCGTTATGTGTATTGGACTGTAGTGTAGATTTATATAAAAAATATTCTTAGCTTGTGTATATGCATTTTGGAAAATTTAAGTAAAAGATTGATCCTAATTCAAATACCCATGTTAGTATCTTCAAATTGTGGGAAAGATAATGTTATTTTTTATAAATAATAAATTATATTGCAATCATTAAAAACTAAAAATATATTCTGGTGAGAGATTAAGCAATATTAAATTACGTTTTTCAATATCTTATATTTTAGGGTGAAATAATAGCTATTTAATTTAAATAAAAAATTTAACCACCAATTTTTAAAAAATATACATAGGTATGTTAATATTTATCACAAGTCTTCATAATGTGGATGATATATTGATATTTTGTTTGAATAAAAAACAAAATGAACTTACTCACTCTATGGCATTAGGAACTCAAAAGTTCACTGCTGCACCTACAAAGTACGCCACCTTTCCTTATCTTGAGCTAGTTCTATCCAGTCCCCCTCATTTCACCCTATCCCTATCTTGAGCTAGCTCTATCCAGTCCCCCTCATTTCACCCTATCCCTATCTAGAGCTAGTTCTATCCAGTCCACCTCACTACACCCTCTCTCTATCAGGTCTATTCTAATGATATTCCCCCATCTGCATTTGGTCTTCCCAATGGTTTCTTCCCATTGGGTTAGCCAGTAAGAACCCTGAACCAGTTCATAGTTTCACCCATTCACGGTGCATATCCTGCCCACTGAAGCTTGAGAGATTTGATCATACTAACAATATCATGTGATGAGTACAGGGTATTTAACACATCATTATCTAACCTCCTCTATTCCCCAGTGGTCTCATCCCTTTTTGGACCAAATATCTTCCTAAGCATCTTGTTTTCAAACACCCTAAATTTGTTTTCTTCATGTAAGGTAAGATACCACGTTTCTCACCCAATTATTCAAATCTATTAAATTATTGTTTTGTATATTCTGAGTTTAATATTCCTTGAAGGCAGGCAGACTTACTGACCAAGTAATAGCATGAATTTCTTAACTGTATTCTTTTCCTAATTTATAAATATTGTTATTGATAGTTAAAATGTTTCATAAATATTTAAAATCATTAACCTTGTCAAATTATCATGTTGTTCGCAAGTAATCTCTAGATCATCTTCCTCATTATATGCTCTCTATGTGATCATATACTCAGTATTTTCAGCGTGAAATGAGCACTCACTTAAACCTAGAACTATATTTGTTTCAGAGTCACGCAATGGCCCTGACAAGGAATTGTAAAACTCCCTCAGTGACGCCTCCTCCACCCTCCCATCGGGGTCTAAACGAATCATCCCCTATGGATAGGCCCCCACCTCCGCTGACCCCGCATCAAGAAGTGACTGCGCTATCTGCCCCCAAAGAAGAGTTCGAGTCGAGCAAATCCAGTCCAGGTAAGTCTCCTACAACAAATCAAGTGAATTGGCTTATTTTAATGTTTTTGTCCCTTCTTAATGTCTTAACAACCCGTTCATTATTTTCTCATGTCCACAACTATGGGTCGTGATGAGGAAAGTATGATTAACAGTTTACGTATCTGATTATATATGGAGGGAAAATGGGAGACACTCTAAGGAATAAACAATCAACCTACCCACAACTGGTATTTAAACACTGACTCTCTCTGTCACTAGCACTAGCAAATACCAATCGCAGCGAGCGTCTTAATCAACACGACCCATTATATATAGGCTACCTACGGTAGGAGAGGTCATAAGTGACAACTACGTAAGGTTCTTTATTGTAAACAATGGCTGAAGGTCACTAATGTCAACATAATCACAAATAGTAATTATTTGCTTTGTTATACCAGATTATCAATCAAATGTGTTATCAAACGATTAGAATAATACTTCCATAAGGATTACTAAATAATTGGCTTTTTCGTAACTTATTGAAAGAACAAAAACTATTAATAAAACAATATTTTTTATCTCGTTGTTTTGGCAACAATAAATACTATAGTGCATGAAATAATAGATTAAAAAGTTTTGTATTCATCTTTTTCCTTAGGAAATATAAATTGTTTTAAAAATCTCACTCCTTTAATATGAAAATTATGAGGTTTAGCTTTCATCTAATAGATGTCGCTGTAATCCATAGAAAGATACCGCGTATGAATAACCAAATGACGTGTTTTATTTTTTGCTGGATCAATTGCTGCCATAAACTCGTAGCTTGAAAAATACAGCGCTAAGAGTCTTTGAAAGTAAGCCAACGATTCAAAGACTAATTTCAAAATTAATAAAAACAAACTTTTTTTTCAAATATAAATATATGGTTCATGTCTTGTTTTTTGAAGTTTTCTCATCTATTTTGATGTGAAATATTCTTGTACTATCTTTATACAAAATGCTGCGTTTATAACTACGCTTAAGATAAATAAAACGTATTCAAGCATTTGAAGAGTGATTGCAAGGCAAACAACTCATCCTCTTTTTTAATAAGACCAATTCAAACTTTACAATTTGTTTGGAGGCAAAATACCTCTTTATATTAAACAGGTTACAATGGCCTAGCCACTATATATAGGAAAACAGGTGGCATATCAAATCATGGCATGTTATTTCACAAAGACAGAGAGATTAGATTTGTTTAACCATCAAGCACAAAAGAACCTTAAAAAAACAGCTTCATAACGTCGATGACATCCAAATACCTCATGAGATTGAAATATAAACTAATTCTGTCCAAAAAAAATTTTTTAAATGTTTCGTTTCGGCGCAGAACTGTCGTGCAAGGCTCCAAGTGTTCAACAAGAACCTTAGGTAGAGAAGAGGAGGTCTGAGGCTAAAGAACCTTGGTTGTTTATACAGTAGCTTCTCTTCGTTGATGAGTTTCGTTATCTGTCTCTGGTAAGATGACCTTGATGATATATGTCTGGAGAAAAGGGCCTGAACCTTGTTCCCAGGATCGGTACCCAGCATCCCCTGTCCATGGTCTTAAACTCCGCCATGTTCTATTCGGAAACGGGTACGAGGATTTCGTCAACGGTTTTGTGCTGATATTTAGATACAGGTGCTTCTTCTTGTATTGGAATATGTCATAATATTTAGTAAAACTGTATCAAATTACAAAGAAAGGACTTCTTCAGAAATAGAGATAATTTTGATTTGACCAGGAGTATTCACAAGGCAGTTGATCTTCAATCAACAGTATATGATTAGTTCTAGTTTCTTTGAAATATTCAGGGGGATATCTCAACATAAGTTAGATCCTCTCACCTGAATCTGTTGTTGATAAAACATCTTGTTCTATTGTTTTACCATCAAAAACAACTCCATTCGCCTATAGTTATTGTCATACTTGTTACCTGATTTAATCATGGCAAAGACGTTCGTTGTAGAAAAAATTAGAGTTATTTGTCATATATGACTAGAAAACTATCATAAGATTGAACGTCTGCTGTATTTTTTTCCATTTCATAAGAAAAGAGGAGGTGCATTTATTCAAAAAGTAGTTGTTACTGTATAAATATATCAACATTCTTAAACATAGATTTGCTTTCTCCATGGACTGGGAAAATAATGGCAGACTTATTCCATGTTCAATGTCTTGATACTTATATGGGCCATCCTCAAATCACAACTAACAGGGTTTGGATGAAGAAGTTATAATTTCACTGAAAATGTATCCGTATTTACGTGAAAAGCGAGTGAAAAACCATTTGGAAAGTAAAATTCCTTAGCACATCTAGGCATAATTTTAACCCCAACCACCTCGTTATCGGAAAAACCTAAATGTCAAGATTGATGCCATTTCCCCCAAGTACACTTCGTTTCCTCTTAAAGGTATCAAACTTACCTTGCTTGGTTTCACTATGGTGTAGCTTATAAGATTGGGACATAGCGTAGTCCATTAAGGTAAGGATGTTTGTTACCTTTCAAGGTAAACGGATGTTTCCTACCAGTGTATGTCTGTCTCCATATTACCTTCATACGACGCCGATCAAGCATGTGTTTGGCTTGCTAGTAGAACGTGTTTGGAACAACAGAAAACCTCTCAGGACTTCAGACTTAATTGCACATAGCCACGTTCAGGAATGGCAAATCATTATGTAAGCATCAACTGTCTCATCGGAACTATTTCATGAAGTACCAGCTCATGTGTAATTATTATCTGGGTTGCATAAGAGCTATGGAATATTACATTAATACTGCGTTTTATTCTGTTGAGATAGCGAATGCAGTGAGCGTCAATAATTTGGACATAAAAATCCGGATTGTTGATAATCCAGATCACCAAGAAAATCATATTATTTTAAAAAATAACCACAGTGGTATCCATATCAGAGATATGGCTCCCAATAAACATAAAATATATATAAAAAAATTGGAGTTTTTTTTCAGTTGTTAGATTTTTGCCTTATTACATTCCTTCAGAATCTGTGATATTTAGCAATAAACATGTAAGTTCATTGTTTAAATAAAGTGAAAATGTCTCTACCTAATTTTTACTAAGTATCCCGTTTATGTCTATTTTTCATTTTTGGTATAGGTACTGTATTTTCGAAAATCCAGACAGATCGATATCCTGGACTGGGTTGATCCCCAATTAGCCTGAATTAGCGAGGCTCTACTGTATATTCAAGAAGTGTTTTTAATACAGATTATTTATTGCCACAAGTAGCATTAATATATCCTAACTATTAAGTGGAATATTATCTGACACGTGAATAATCAATGACTGCTCTGCTATATACATTTTGTAGGGTTTAAAATCTTTTGCGGGTTTAAACTTCAATTTTTCCCCTGTCACCTTCGAGGTCCAAGTAGAATCACAGCGTTCATATCCTAGTCAAAGTGACATCAGCGTTCTACTAATGCCCTATACACTTAGGTGATGTTTTCATACTTATTTCTGTAGATAAATTTGTACTGAATTAATATTAACAGCCATAATGAAATAGCCGATGAATTAGCCAATAAAAATATTTACTAGGCACACTCACAAGGTCATTGTTTACATACTTATTTTGTGAATAATTAATGTTAGATATTACCAACATTAATAGGATTCCTATGACAAAACGGTTTGTGTATGTATGAATTTAAACCTTAGTGTAGATTTGGAAAAAATCTGGCATATTTAATAATAATATTAATAATAATAATAATAATAATAATAATAATAATAATAATAAACATATATATATTAAATATAGTGAACCAAAATGACTTTTATCAAACCGAAGAGATTTCATTTTACTTTTGTTTGAAAGACAGATAAATTTCAGTTCAATATGCTTTTGTAAGCTTACTATTATTTCTTTTGTGCATGTACCTGTAATTAAATATCAGTTAACTCTATGACCTGTACTTTGTGCTATTACCAAATTGAACTAAATTTTCCGTGAAACCTACTTGTTTTTCTAATGACGATAGTAATAGTTGGTCTTAAATAAGGTAACAGTTGGCTTGTACTGAATTACAATAATTGCATGTGTGTAAGGGATATTAGGCACATATGCTTGAATCTGAAGATTACTTTACCAACTGAACTATCAAAAGACATTTTGTTTAATATAGATCATATTGGCTTACTAGAACCTTTTATTATAGGCCTGACTGTAAAATATGCTTTATCTTAACTGTGGTTTGTTCAAAATAACCTCTTCTTCCAAAACTCCCTGAAGACTTTGCCAGTGTTCTCTAGTAGCTGGAGCGGTGTCAATCCAAAGTTTTGGGGCTCAAATATCTGTTTGTATCAATTTTATCTATTTTTAGATAGCCGAAATATTTATGAATAAACCGTAATATATTAATTATATGTGTCCATACAATAGTATTTGGGTAATTCGACATTGGTTAATTCTAGAAATTGGACAATTTGAAGCCACCATGATTCCCCACTAAATTTCGATTCAAATCAATGATAAAAAAATAACATTTAATTCTAAATTCAGAAGAAAATATTGGGATAGTTCAAACCCTATAGATTATTAATTTTGTTTAGTTTTTACTTATTTCAAACCTAACTAAACGACGGTGGAACGCTGATAGATTGGGAGATTCTTGAAGTAAAAAAAAGAATTTAATAAATCCAAGAATCCTACGATGAATAATACAGCACAGACATCCAACCAGAAGAACCAATAACATTTGTTTCTGAAGCACTTACAATGATGTAAAACCTGAGAACATTCACTGAATACAAACCAGACGTGAAAAACTTTTTATGCCTAAATACAAACATGAACTTGAAGATTGTATTTATTGTCTTAGTTTTATTGTGTCAAGATAAGCAAATTACAATAAAACAAGATAAATAATTTTTTTCAAACGTAATGAAAAAAATTATTTAAGTCTGCAAATTTTATGTTATATTTTCCAAGTTTTTATATTTTGTGTTTAAATTTTCTTGTTATCTCATCTATGTATATATTGTGTATTTGTGTCTTACACACCATATATAAAATGTGTGTGTTTATAAGTAGCACATTTTGAGATTATTGATTTATTGTGTACCAACTGCTTGGATAGTCATAAAAATGATTAATTCGAATTTTGGATATTTAGATGATATTTTTTATATATCCTTTGGTCTTCGAATTAAATAAGTTTTATCTTATATTATATTTTATTAGAAACTCTGACTGATTTATTAAAAAGTAAAACACAAGCTATATGTGCAAAGGTTTACATGAATACAGTGAAACGTATATGATAAATAACTATATTATGAACGTGCCATATTATATATATATATTATCTTTTTCTAAAAGGGCTATTTGAAAGTGAATCCCAGTTTGAAAATAATACATGCACTAAAGCCATTAGCCTGATGTAGAGAGGACAGCATTGGGTTTGAATGGTAATTATGTACCACTGCATTCATTCGATAAACCCAATTCACCTAGTTTGTAGGACTGTGCAAGCAGACTTTCTATAAGCCGTGTCTGTCTATATAAGGACACTCTAGTGCAATAAAATGTACAACCCACCATCTTTTCAGGGATACGTCCTAATATTTAATCGATGCCTGTCTCGTGATTTCTCTGCGGAACTCTTTAAACCAGGCATGTCAAACTCTTTTAATCGTAGGAGCCACAGATAACATTAATTATACTGAAGGAACCATATTAAAAATGAAATAAATGTATTGTCATTATCTTAAATAAAAAGAATTCCAATTACAAATATAAAAGTTTAGGCCCCTATATAAAACATTAAGACTAAACATATATGTTTTTACCAAATATTTGAAGCATTTTATTTGCAACAATAATGTGGATGTCTGGATTTAAATACTATAACGAAGTAATTTTATAACTATTGACAAATGTGTGTCAGTAAGCTGAGATATTTCCAGTGATGGATTTAATTTTTTCATGTTAGAAAACAACAAACGTTTGTGCTGCCACATACTTGGTACGCATATTCAACAATTGTTGATATCACCAGGTGAAGAAAAGTGAACTCTTTTATGTTTCTTCTGAAAAAATATTTTATTTATCCTGGTTAAAAAACAAACAAAAAAAGAGGTTTGACATAAAATCTGCAAAAATACTTTCCTTTTCTCATGTAAACCTACACTGCCACCTTAACCTATTCCCTCACCTACTAGTGGAGTGACCCTTCCTTCACCTCTGACAAGACGTGTATTAATCACAACTTGTGAATGTGAGGAATGCCAGGCCTCCACCGTGGTTCGGATCCCACGTTAAACTGTGGGTCCTCCATTTCATCTCACAATCACCCTACCATTACATATTAGCGTAAGTGTGTATAACCCGAACAGGTAGTAAGACGCGGTGCTAATAATAATAATAATAATAATAATAATAATAATAATAATAATAATAATAATAATAATAATAATAATAATAGT
>CABFWO010001580.1:98873-131790 GCA_902155825.1 Timema genevievae | reverse complement strand
TCACTAAAATGTCGACACATTTCATCTGAAATTCTACCTTCCTCAACCCCCATCCCTTTAGTATGAATATCCGGATGGCAATAAAGGCTAGTTAAACGTGGTGTACAAAAAAAATGCTTCTTTGGCAAGATTTTCTTTAAATTTCTACGTTGGACACATTGACGGTTTATCTGAGGGATTACATCAAGGACACCGGATACTTGAAACAAAGAATTATCAAACTGAAGGTGGGAGTTACAAAAATTTTGTATAGGCGATCTAACAAATATTGTCAGATTGTTTAGAAACAAAAAAAACAACATAATCATGTAGTTTGATTAATGGATCGAGTGAAGTGAGTTCTCCGTTTTAACTCCACCAATTTGCATTTGTCTGTTTGTAGTGGATATCTCACAATAACTTGTGAACGCATTAACCGATTTAACTCAAACTTAGGACAGTTGTTCTTTGAACCTTTACACAGCTCAAGTTCGTTGGGTAAGAAAATCAAACGAAGGGTTGTGGCGAAATCAACCCTTATATGTATAAAAACACGGCTACTATCGTTAATTATTATTTATTATTAAATATATTTACCTTTTAGGCCTAGGTCATTTCCTGAAACCTTATGCGGCTGTAAAATTGGTGTAAGGGTGCAAACTACTGTAATTACTGTAATTAAGGTTTTTAATTTTTTTAGGGGGTAGTGAGGGGGGGGGGCTAAGGCAGATAACGGGGGGCCCCGCCTAGGGCAGCCCTGATGAAGAGCCATGTTTTGTTGCGTGTGATGTTCAGGAAGGTGAATAACTTGGAACTACTTTTTGATTCCTGCCATTCTAGTAGGAAGTATCTACACTTGAACGTTTATGAGAACAGGAAAAAAAAAAAAAAGTTTGTAGGAAATGTTCTCTTCCGTAGCTAATACAAGTGTATTTTATACCGTCTCTTACTACCCGTCCGGTTATCTGCATTTTATTACACCGACAAGCTAGAAATGAGGAAGGATATTTTATTTTACTCATCGTTCTAATTACCCGTCCGGTCTATTAACTTTTTTTAGCACCATGTCCTACTACCCGTCCAGGATGTACGCCTTATTGTTATTAGTATTATTTATTATATTATTTATTATATTTATTATATGTCTTACGACAGGTCCATTCCTTTTGTCAGTGAAACTTAGACCTCCAATGCACTCTGTCCTCTGCCTCCTCCTTCAGCTACCAGAACTTTCTTCTTTCCTTTATGTCATCCAATATTTGAATCCTCCTCCTGCCTGAGCTCCTCTTTCCCTCAACCGTTCCTTCTATGACGTCATGCAGAAGATAGTTCCTCCTTAAAATTACTAAAACTACAAAATTAATTGAATAATGACTATTAAGATATAATTTAGAGGTAATGTACCCGCATTTAAATGTAAGAATGGAAACCCTTTAATCCAAAACCAGCTTTACTACACCCAGCAAGGATTTGAACCCTAAACCTCCCATTACAAGACTAATTAATGAGCATGACATTTAGTCCGCGTGCCTACTCCACCAGCTTAGCAACACCAAGAACCCGCTTCAATGATCGAATGGTCTAAGGTGTCACTCTCGTAATAGACTGGACTGCCGATGATGGGAAGGTCAGGTTTCGAATCTCATTTGGGTGTACTTAGGAGAGTTTTATTTATAGATGTTTTCCCCCTCTCCCTCTACGCCAATGCTGGTCTTCTTACTCTAAATTCTACCTTATTCATCATTAGCGTCCACATGCTTATAACCTGAAAAAAATAGTAATACATGAAACACGAATTTAACAAATTAAAAAGAAAACCATCCTTTGTATAAAATTTATTCATTAAATTTAACATCTTCTTTGTCCAAACATTTTCAAATATAGATTACATTTAAATGTTGGACATGCACAAATTTGAGTTTTGAAATCATAGGTTTCTATAACAACTAATGAAATATTAAATTTTTCGTTCTCACACGCGCGCGCGCGCACACACACACACACACACACACACACACATATATGTCTTTGTTTAAGTTTTGCTATAAAAATGTTTTAAACTACACTACTAGTCGGTGAAAAGAATGTATTTTATTATTATGAAAAAGAATTTATTGTTTTTTCGTTTGGCTATACATTCTATGAATTGACAACATTTTCAAACTTCCTCTCTTTACGATAATTACTTGAGCGTGAAATTTCATATAAACCCGCCCTTGAGTAATTAATTACCATTATTATTAATGTTACTAGTCTATTACTAAATTAATTTAATGTATTTGGTATAATAATATTACGGGTGTTATGGAAATCCAAACAGCTTTGGAAGCGCTAATGACTATTTAGTTTTGTAAGTAGTATTTTTACTTTCTCATATCCAGAGAAATTATTGTGATTGTGGAAATAGCCGATCTTGAGATTATGATGAATATTTATGTTTGTTTTTTTGTGAAGAACTAAAAAAAAGTGGATTTTACAATTATGTCTGCCCCTATGTCTGGTCTGTTTGTCTGTCAGTCTTTCCCTGGACACAGATCCAAAATGGTTTGATGGATTTTGTTCAAAATTGATATTTATATTTCATAGGGCTTAGCCACAAAACTTTTCTTTTTACCCTACATTTACCTACATTATTAATAGCACTGTACAATTGGTTTTTGGGCCAAATTCGTTGAAGGGTAATTCATTGATGGGAAATTGTTGAAAATTCAAAATATTTTGAAAACAGCTCCCACGATTTTGTTTAAAATGTATATCTGGAGTTTGTATGGTATGAAAATTAACAATGTATAATAGTTTTTGGGGTAAAAACTCATTAACACATAACTCTGATTACAAGTTTTGGGCAAAAAATCATTCATGGGTAGTTTATTGATGATTGATTTTTCAAAAACTGTAAATATTTTAAATATGACCCTAACGATATAGTTACAAATGAATATCTTGAGAGTTTGACATGACAAATAACACTGCATACTTGGTTTTTGGATAGAAATTCGATTGCTGGTGAGAGATTTTTGAAAACTCAAATTATTTTGATGGTAGCTATAGCGATTTTGCTTAAAATGTTTATCTGGGAAGTGTTTTTCATAAACATGACAAATAAAGCTTTATACTTTTTAGGGGGAGAAAGTTCGGTTGTGGGTAGTTAACTGACTACTTCTATTTATTTAATTTGATTATTGTAAATATGGCTTTGGTGATTTGACTCAAAATGGGTATCTGTTAATTTTCTTGTATCATAAATAGATTTGTTTGTAAAAGAAAAAAGAAGTAAGCTAATAATGGTTTATTAGTGATTTTTTTTTTGTAAAATTTGATTTTTTATAAATAGCTCTATGATTTGTATCAAAATTGGTATCAGGGGCTTATTTTACACTATCAATAATAATGTATGTTTCTTATCTAAAATAAAATAATTTAAGGGTGGTTTACTCACGACTAATTATTATCGAAAATATTATTTTTTTTTTAAATTGACCTAGAAGATTGAATTCAAAATGGGAATAATTTTTCATGATAAATAAGAGTACTCTTTTATTTTTACAAATAACAAATAATTTTAGTGTAGTTTACAAATTGATTTTTGAACATTTTAATTTTACTAATATAAAGGGGGTTTCTACAATTCTGTCTGTTCCCATGTATGTCTGTCTTTTCGTCCATCTGTAAGTTTGATACTACCCGGAGCTACAGATTAAACAATTTTGTGGATTTCATTTAAATAAGATATTTGTATTTTGATTTGATCCATACAATTAATGGAAATTTACTGATGACTCAGTTTTGAAACTTCGAAAATTGTTGGAAATGGTTCTAAAAAAATTGGTTTAAAATGATTATCCGGGGAGATATGTTATAAATAGCACCATATAGGCCTACTTTTTTTTTGGAGAAAATTTTGTTTAAGGGTAGCTAGCTTACTAATTTTGGAAATTTTTAAATTTAGAGATATTTGGAAAACGATAAAATTGATATTTTCATAATTGATTATCTAAGGAGAATTTTACACTATAAATAAGGATTATCTTAATTTTTCTAAAAAATATTCATTTGGGGCTTTTAAAATAATGGTTCTGTAAAATTAGAATCTTTTTGATGATGACAAAATTACTTAGTTCAAAATTTATATCAAAATACTATGATAAAAAATGTTTTTTAATTAGGAACAACAATTAATCATTTAAGGATGATTACCTGATAACTAGTTTATACCAATTTTGTTCCTGATGAATGTATGTAACAATATGAGAATTATATGGAGGAAGGTCAGGAAACCACTAAGAATCAAAACTCCCTTAACATCCAGCTGTGATATGAACCTCATATTTTTCAGTCAGATAACCAGATCAAATGAACTTGACTTTTAGTCCAAATGCCAATTGATGCAGGTTAACTCATCTATTAGTTTATTACTTAATACTAACGTGTTGCTAGTAAAAATGTAATATTCTATGTAAAAATACTGAAGAACTTTAAAAAACAAATCTCTCAAATAAGTTTCATGGTCCTCCGAATTCTCCCTTCCTCTTTTATTTTTTTATTTCCCCACTCTAAGAAAATTCTCTATCGCTGAGGATTTTCAGGTTCATTAGGTTCGGATTAGAACACGTGAAATCTCCCTAGACCTTTGGACCTAGTCATCCTGACTTTCAAACCTTTACTTAGTCTTTCTTTTTTTTTTTTCCTCAACGCCGTACTATTCCTTAAGTCGTTCCTTTTATACACCTTAAATCTCCCGACTTCCCCAAAGCTAAAACTTGTTTCATTATTCATGTTTGGGGCTTGAGGGGGGGAGGGTTGGTAGGGGGAAGGAGGAAAGGGAGGTTGGAAAGAGGGAAGGGGTAGAAGGTTTTGGGTCACTCAAATGTAAGAATTTACCATCTTTAGTTTGTTTTCTTTAGTCATCCTTCAAGAAAATTTGAGAACTTTTTTTTTAACCATACTTTTTCATAGCAATGAACCCCCCTGAATAGTAAGGCAAAAGCAATGTGATCTTGAAGAAATTAACTTTGACGGATAAACATATCTAACTTTCTCCAATAATTTAGAAGGAGGAGAATAGAAAGTCATAACTGTCCACGTCATCATAGAGTTAGCGCTCATCGTCCATTTCACTTAAAGAGATTGACCCTTTTCATTTGTCATAAAAATGCAGAGCCATGGGAACAAACGGTTATCTTCAAGAACTTTTATTGTTTTGCAATTTTCTTTTCGGAAACGATTTGTTCAAGAATAGAAGCATGTTTATTAAGTTATACTTTTTATATACACACCTCCACAATTTTAACATTGATCAAATATCGATAAAATTGACATTTTTCAATAGAAAACTGCCGGCTTCATAACAAAAAATAAGAAATTGTAACAATTAATAAACATCGATACAATATCTTAGAAGGGGCGTTGAAAATATTAACATAAAAATTGCACTCTTTCTCGAGAAAACTTACATTTCCAAACGTATGATTCTTCCGCAAGATCTGTCCGGTAGCTAGCGCTATCTACGGTTTCCGTGATCCATCTGATCTTGTTGGCGCGGAAGTATACTCTGGTCGGTTGTGAAGCCACGCCACTACTTTCACCCTCCCACCCACCATCTCACAAAAATAGGTTTTAGACTTGCCTTCCTTAACTGATTATAATAATACTTTATATTTTGTGTTCCACGTCTTACTACCCATCCGGGATATCCAGATATTCACACTAATAATAAGGTAGAATGTAGAGGAAGTGTATACACATTTGCGTGAATGAAGTATACTATCTCGGAAAAAGAACCTTCGATACATCCAACCAGCATTCGAATCCCAATCTCCTCATCACCAGAAATCCAGTCTATTACAAGATTGATGCCTTAGACTATGTGACCACCGATGTTGGATATTATTAAAACTAAGTACTTAGAAATATATAAGGCCATATCAACGCCAGTATGTATTTTAAATACTTATTGAAATCATTTATTTGGTAATCAACTTCCTTCAAGAGAGAAAAAGTTTCCACCTGAAAATGTATTTTTACAACTGATGTTCACAACATTTATTCAGAGATTTTGAGTATTTTTTATTAATAACTTTGTACAATTAAGATGACATATCCTACTCCCGTTGTCCAATGAATAAAGCATTCAGTTTCTCTCTTGAAAATTGTATGGATCTTTAAATTGTCTAGTTACTAGAGCACGGAGTTGCGAGGTAGATATTCAAATATCCCGCTACATTTTCAAAATAGTTTGCTATTTCAACAAATTACTCACGCCAAAATGGAAGTAAAGTATACTAACATAGATCTATTTGATTAAGAATCTTACATTTTTAATTTAAAAATATTACATAAATATATTAAATATGATCATTTTCAATGACGTTTCAAGCCAATTGACGTAATTCTGAGATCAAACTAAATTAAAAATTGAATAACTCGTTATCCTCAAACAATTAAAGTCACACTTTAACAGAATCTCTGAGCAATAAAAATCCGTAGCACAACTTACTTCGGAGGGGAAGTAAAGCTGTCGGTCCCATGTTGATTGTGATATGTAAAATAACCCTGGAAGCTATGTTAAAATACCTTTCCTGGCGAAATTGATATGTCCTTTCACTCTAGCTCATAGAAATTCTCATGTGCTGATATAATCAGTAGGTTTAGAAAGTATACGTTAAATACCTCAAATAAAAATTTATCAGAGTTTCACATCTATTTATTTTTAATAATAGATGACTGTTTAGGTGGATTTTCACTCTTTAGTCATTTCATTTTTAAGATATATATATATATATTATATAGGTAGTATTTTTATACAATTCATTTTTAAGATATATATATATATTTAGAGAGAGAGAGAGAGAGAAAGAGAGAGAATATTTTTAGTCACTTATGCCATTTTTAATTTTTAGGTCATATTTTCATGTTTTGAATCATTTTTTAATCATTTTCGGACTTTTTTTTAGAATGCTATAAATGTTTAATAAACTATTGAGTACTCAAATCTAATATTTGTCGGACTGAAATAATGTAGGTTACAAATAAACTTTTTTACTATCTACTTTTGTGGTAGGTAAATCCACATCCCTGGTGAAGCACTTCAACTTAAATGCTTCTGAAGCAGGTATTTGTAAATCAATATTCAAGCTTGGCGAAATGCAAGTCTATTTGTTGAAGGTTTTTCATTGCATTCCTTTCAGTTTCAATATGTTAAAGGTCTTGTTTGATATATTCATGCGCATTCCTTTTAAATTTGTCGTTATATTTTTAGGAAATTTAAAAAAAAAATCAATTCTTTATTTATAATTTTCAATATCATTATTTTGGTAATTTTTACACAATTTTTTTTGTCATTAAAATCTTAGCCCTTCTCATAAAAAATATATTAGTTTCTAGGATATTTCCCTTTAAGTAGTCAATACCCTTAAATTAAGGCGTTATTACAACAAAGCCTAATATTTAATCAAGTTTATACTTTCCCATCACTTTTGATAAAATTCCTTTCGATAATGATTCCTGGAGTTTTATCAAACCAATTCTTGTTATTTTTTAAATTAAATTTAATGCACCGTGGACGTGGCCAAATATTAAACATTTAAATAATATTTTAAAGGAAAACAGTAATTTTTAAAATGAAAATTTTCTTTTGACAGTAATTTCTTGGAGTTGTACAAAACCGATTCAATTTTTTTAAATAAAAAATAATTACTTAATTAATTATCATATCAAAGATTACACATTTTCAATAGTAACCAAAGGTTATACTGAACCAATTTAATACTTAATTTTTAAATCTATTCATACATACCAAAAACGATAATGGAGTTCTAGATTTTAGAAATATTTAGTTACATTTCTAAAAATTTCATGTCTACAATTGAGAGCTGTCGCTGTTAAATTGACGTGGGATAATTCAATGGGCCAGCTGATTTTAAATTAAATATATATAATTAGTCCTCAACTCTCCGTCTTAGATTTGAATAAAAAAAGTTTATATGCTTACAGCAATAAAATATTGTGATGACAAATTACTTATATCTACAGGCCAAGAATGTTGTCAAAATCTACATATTTTTCTGTCGTCAGCTACTAAAAACAACTGAGTCACCAGCGACTTTGACTTCTTAGTAGCTGATTATGTCCACACGTCCATCACAGACGCTGCCTTAAGACAATAGTAAATAATGACCCAGAGTCCAGGACGCTGATTTCCGTGATTATAATCATTCATTATTGAGCTTCACCTTTCTTATATAGACTATTTAATTACATAGCATTGCTTTCTTCCATCTTATTCACATTGCTATATATAAAAGCTCCTAAATGAATTAAATCTACGTAAAGTATTACATTGGTAGGATACTTTAATAATAGCTTAGGATTTAGAGCTAAACTATTTATCTCGTCGGTGACCTGGTGGTCTAGGAGTAAGGTGTCAGACTTCTGTGCTGAGGGTCTGGGGTTCAATCCTCGGTCCTAGTACAGATTTATCAGATTACCAAACCCTTCCTTCACCTCTGACAAGACGTGTATTAATCACAATTTGTGAATGTGTGGAATGCCAGGCCTCCACCGTGGTTCGGATCATCTCACAATCACCCTACCATTACACATTAGCGTAAGTGCGTATAACCCGAACGGGTAGTAAGACGCGGTGCTAATAATAATAATAATAATTTTAAAATCTGTATGAAAAAGTGAGAGTAGCTTTTTTTAAAAAAAATTGCTTCTAACACAAAATGTCATTCTGAGTGAGATTAAGGCAAATGTTGAGACACAAAGATCTTAATTCCCCCATAGAAAATAAAACTGTCCCACAAGACAATTCACATATAATTGAGGGTGTAATTAGTGATATTGAATATTCATAACGTTCATTTTGATAGTGAGTACTGCATCGTGAAGATATTTCCCTTAAAGTAGGCGTGCCCTTGCTAAACAATATCAATACGATTCAAATATATATCAAATCAATAATTTATTACCTGCTTCGGTGGCCGCATAGTCTAAGGCGACACTCTGATGTTAGACTAGACTTAAGATGACAGGGAGATCGGAGTTAGAATCACCTTTGGCCGGTTTGTTTCACTCTCTCTGCACCCAAATGCGGGTACATTTACTATAAATTCAACCTTTTATCCATAAATCATTATCGTAATTAGTACATATGCATATAACCTGAACAGGTGGTGAGATGAAGTGCTTTAAATAATATTAATAATAATATTTAGCACCGCGTCTTACTACCCGTTCGGTTTATACGCTTAAGTACTAATTACACTAATGGATTAGGAAATGGGAGGGTTGAATTTAGAGGAAGTGAACCCGCATTTGCGTGGAGGGAGAGTGGAAAACCATTTAGGAAAAACCACCTCTAGTTTACCCGACCGATATTCGAACCTCGATCTCCCCGTCCTCGGCGGTCGAGCTCAACACGACTAGCGCGTTAGCCAACTACGCCACCGAGGCGGGTAAGTGCTTTAAAAAATGGTATTGTGATATATTATTATTTTAAATTGATTAGCTTTTTCGAAATAATAAGTTGTTTCTTTGGAGTATTTTAAAGCTAATAGAGGAGAATAAAATCAATATATTGTGTTGCAAATATTTTGAGTGTCTATTTTATGTTATGAAATTTGGACTCTGTATTGATTTATATAAAAGAGAGAAAAAAAAATTCAAATCTTTATGCTCAACCAAATATTTGGAGTAAGCTGCATACACGAAAAGCTTTTTTTTTTAAGTGCATAAGCCAAAATCTTTGCGCTAGAGAAAAGCTTTGTCGCTATTATAAGAAGGGGAAAAAGGCGGGAAAAGTATGAAGCGGATGAAATAAAAATGCTGACTGACTTGGATGGTTATAGTCTACTCTGGTGGCGGCACTGAGAATCATCAAAGACGGATTTCAGCTCAAGGAAGGATTTAGTAACAAGGAAAGAGGGAAGATTTTTTTTTTCCTCCCTTGGTAGTGTTTTGTAGTGGGGAGCAGTTTTTTTTTTAGGATAAGACGACTAAAGTAAAAGAAAAAATCCCTTTCTTTTATTAATATTGTAAAACGAGCTTCAAAGTAATACATTTTTTAAATCTCTGCAATATAGTAATAGTGTGAGGATAGTTTACAAAAATGAAATGGATGGTTTATTATGAATAGATCAACTTATGAATGATTATCACAATTTTATAGATACTTGCTTCAGTGGCCACGTGGTCTAACACGCTACTCTCGCAGTAGACTAGACTGCCATTGACGAGGAGGTCGATGTTCGAATCTCGGTCGGGTGTACTGAGAGTAGTTTTTCCAAAATGGTTTTCCCCCTCTATTAATGCAAATGTGGGTACACTTTCTATAATATAGCCTCCCTAATCCCTAAAAACATTAGTGCAATTAGTATATAAGCGTTAAATCCTGAACGCCTAGTAGGACTTGGTAATAAAAGAGTTTGAAGAAAATATCGATAAATGATTAAAAATTTGAATTTATCAAACATGTTATATCTCTTTTCGCTGATTACTTAATATCAAGGATATAAGGTAACATTTTAAATGTGAAGCGAAGTTGAAGCCAAAGTTGAAGGTAATATTTTTATTGTCTTAATATAGCACTTTTTTAGTAGTCGTTATAAAAACTAATTTTATAGTTAAATATGCCATTTTTAGTGAGATATTTTGAAATGTTAGTAATAAATCTAATTTTCTTTCCTTCTTTGAAATGTTTTAAAGATGTGAAGGTTATTTGACCTTTGACTTCAACTTCCACATTTTGAAGATTCACACACCCCTACTTATTAGTAAATAAACCGAACTATTGGTAACATATAGAAACCTTAGTACCTGGTTTTCTGGGGATGGCAAGGTCAAGGTTTAGA
This sequence comes from Timema genevievae, assembly GCA_902155825.1. Lineage (NCBI taxonomy): Eukaryota > Metazoa > Arthropoda > Insecta > Phasmatodea > Timematidae > Timema > Timema genevievae. The sequence continues at coordinate 120,958 of CABFWO010001580.1, read as the reverse complement.
TCCCGAACGGCTGAACTGAGCTTTTCTTTCTCCAAATGATGTCCCACTCTCATTAAACGCAAATGCTGGTACACTTATTTTAAGCTCAATTTTCCTCATCCCTAACACATTAGCGTAATTAGTATATATGCGAATAGCCCGAATGGTTAATTAGATGCAGTGATAATATATTATACTGTTAACGGTAAGAGTAGTAAATTATATAATACCTTGAAGTTAATTTAATCTCAACTCTCAATATTTAATTTTTGTTTTAAGTTTGTAAATTTTGGTTTAATGCTTTATGTTGTATAGCTGGTTTTTAAGTAAGAAGATATCATTCATTTAACTACATTTGAATCGTGGTTAAATATACTCCATTCACGGTAGGAATTACTCTCTGAAAGGTCTTTTTTCCTACCAATATCCTACTATATAATAGATTTATGGTAGAGAAAAAGACCTTTCAGAAAACAATTCCTACGCTGAACAGACTTTAGATCTTGATCCTTTCTTAATAAAAATGCCTTTTTTATTCCTCTTCGGTGCAGTTCAAAAAGTGAAACTACTTTGTACTTGTATTTTTAAGATTATTTTAATAATATATACAGTTGGATCCACATCTGTAATCAATGGATTAGTAACCCTTTACCGGAGTGAGGTAGGCATGCAGGAGTTACGAGCTAAATTATGTGTTTTAGCAGTTTTTATTGCAAAACTTTTTTTTCCTGCCAAAATAAATCTTATATTGCTCCAATAGAAACAAAGAGTTTAATTTTGTTCACATGGTGACCTCAACAGTTGTTGAATATCCATCAAGGGTGGTCTATAATTTAATGACAACTTTTTCTCTTCATATAAAAAGTTTCTCATCTAATTCCGCTTTGCTCATGACAGGGGCCAGGAAATTTGTATCCTTAAAAACTCAGAAAATGCACTTAAAAATTGTGCTTTAATGCTCTCAAAAATAAAAAATATGCCCTTAAACACATAAAAGATTCCCTTAAAAACACGATTATTATATTCTCAAAAATACAAATGATGCTCTTAATAAATCAAATAATACATTTAAATTTCATTTGTTCTTCTTGTCCGTTTATGGTAATGGCTGGGAAATCCTGCAAAGACAAAAATAGATAATAAATGGTATGACCAATATACCTATTAAAATTAATAAAATAGTCATAGCAGTTGTGTGCATGGAGACAGAAATAATTTTATATTAGATTTACCTTATTCTGGGTGACCTGGCGATCTAGAGGCAAGGTGTCGGACCTCTGTGCTGGGGGGTCCGGGGCTCAATCCTCGGTCCCGGCACAGATTTATATGATTGCCAAACCCTTCCTTCACCTCTGACAAGACGTGTATTAATCAAGACTTGTGAATGTGTGGAATGACAGGCCTCCACCGTGGTTCGGATCCCACGTTGAACCGTAGTTCCTCCATTTAATTTCACAATCACCCAACCATTGTACATTAGCGTAAGTGCGTATAACCCGAACGGGTGGTAAGACGCTGTGCTAATAATAATAATTAATAATACCTTATTCTGCATTTCAATGGACAATGAAGGTCATCTTCATTTTCTCAGGTATTAATGATCGGTGATTATCGGTCAAGAGTTCTTCGTACATGAAGACACTACATCCACGGATGTTTTTGGAGCATACTGAAAGTATGGAATATCAACTGGCGATATGTTCTCTTCAATGTCTTCTAAAGGAAGAGTGACTTTTATCAGTGATTATATCAGCAATTTTACACAGTATTTTTTAATTCTGAATTGCTTATCAACACTTCCTGAAGATTTTCAAACACTGCTTCACCAATTGCGCCCGAAGCTTTCTTGAGATTATCCTGTAGTGTTGTGATAATTATAATAGCAGTAGCGTCAGACAATGACACACCTTCCTTTTCTAAGTTTGTTACGGGCACAAAAACTACCTGTTGTGTGATACGATTTTTATGTAATGATTATAAAAATTACAGAAAAAAAAGCCCGATAAGAGTAAAATTAATCAAAAACGCAAAAAAGTCACAAAATGACATAAACTCTAATATTCTTTAAATATGCAAAGATATTCACATTATTATTATTGTTATTGTTATTCACACCACGTCTTACTACCCGTTCGGGTTGTACACACTTACGCTAATGTGTAACGGTAGGGTGATTGTGAGATGAAATGGAGGACCTACAGTTTAACGTGGGATCCAAACCACGGTGGAGGTCTGGCATTCCACACATTCACAAGTTGTGGTTAATACACGTCTTGTCAGAGGTGAAGGAAGGGTTTGGCAATCAGATAAATCTGTGCCAGGACCGAGGATTGAACCCGGGACCCCCAGCACAGAAGTCACCACCAGGTGGACCAGACTACCAGGTCACCCAAATACACAGTAAAAATCATGTTTTCAACATCAGGTTGTCATAAAAAAATTTATATACCATTGCGATTAACTTCACAGAAAAAATATGCGATGTCATCAATATCCGAGCCCTGCTCATGACATACAATCAACATCCAGGCCCTGATCATGACATACAATCAACATCCGAGCCCTGCTCATGACATACAATCAACATCCGAGCCTTGCTCATGACATACAATCAACATCCGAGCCCTGCTCATGACATACAATCAACATCCGAGCCCTGCTCATGACATACAATCAACATCCGAGTCCTGCTCATGACATACAATCAACATCCGGGCCCTGATCATGACATACAATCAACATCCGAGCCCTGCTCATGACATACAATCAACATCCGAGTCCTGCTCATGACATACAATCAACAACTGTTGATATCACCATCTGAAGAAAAGTAAATCATATGTTTCTAATGGGCATATTTTTTTTGTCAAAAATGTTTTGTTATAAAAACGACAAAATCACTTACCTTTTCTCTCGCCCCCTACATCCCCACCTTAATTGTCCTCTGCTCTCGCTTCACGTAAGTGCTACATACACTGCCTCATCCCTTCTCAGTAAGTGATGATTTGCAGCTACCTCTTCCGGTTAGTCATACGCGGAGCACCATAAATAAATATAATTTATTTATTTAAAATCAAACATTATAAAATCATACTTATTGCTATAACTTAGCTGAGCCAGTGGGGCATTCTGTATAAATCTCAAACTCTTTTAGTATGGTTTGCTGGTTAGGTAGGGGTTTGAATCCCAGCTGGCTGTACTGAGCTTTCTTTCTCCCTAAATTATTATTATTATTATTATTATTATTATTTAGCACCGCGTTTTACTACCCGTTCAGGTTATACGCTTAAGTACTAATTACGCTAATGGATGAGGAATTGGGAAGGTTGAATTTAGAGGAAGTGAACCCGCATTTGAGTGGAGGGTGGGAAAACCATTTAGTAAAACCACCCCCCAGTTCACCCGACCGAGATTCAAACCTCGATCTCCCCGTCCTCGGTAATAGAGCTCAACAGCGTTAGCCAACTACGCCACTGAGGCGGGTCTTCTCCCTAAATGATTTCCCACTCTACCTCCATACAAATGCGGATACATTTACTTAAACTGCTATATTAATCATCCCTAAATATTGGCGTAATTTATAAATAAATGCATGTAAACCGAAAGGGGATTGATACGAGGTCCCACTAACAAAACTAACACTAGAACACGTGCTTTGGAAATGTAGGTATATTATTAATTAATAGTTTAATATAGTAATATTATATATAGAGCTATTAGTATAATTTGTACAGTGTTACCTAATCCCCTTGATAATGTGTATTGCCATTTAAAATAATCGTTAATTTAAATTATCTAATGCTAACTAAATAAAACAATTTAACAGTTAAATTTAATTAAACAAAATTATGTGTGAATATAAATTTAAATAGTGGGTACATTATAAATATAATAAAACAATCAATAAAGCTATTTACATACACCACATAAAAAAAAGTATAGTTTTGGAGAGAGTAAAATAAGGTTTATAATTAATGGTTTCATAATAATTACTTAGTAAGTTAGTTGAAACTTGGCAAACCATTCGATTTAGTCCCCTGGCTACAACATATATCAACGACGTGTCCTTGCCGAAACACATTTTCGCGCGAAATTACTTGATATCTAATCGATTTGATACTATTTTTTGTTTATCACCGCGTCTTGCTACCCGTTCAGGCTGGGCGGTTTTAAGAAAACGTGAGGCCCGGGGCAAAAAAATCTGAGGCCCCGCCTCCCCCTTTGTACGGCAGTTTTTCAGTTTTAGCAATAAGCCGTTATAATATATTGATACGTACTTGGTACTTACCTTAATTTATCATGTTTTATTGAATATTGGTGACCTGGTGGTCTAGGGGTAAGGTGTCAGACTTCTGTGCTGAGGGTCTGGGGTTCAATCCTCGGTCCCGGCACAGATTTATCTGATTGCCAAACCCTTCCTTCACCTCTGACAAGACGTGTATTAATCACAACTTGTGAATGTGTGGAATGCCAGGCCTCCACCGTGGTTCGGATTCCACGTTAAACTGTAGGTCCTCCATTTCATCTCACAATCACCCTACCATCACACATTAGCGTAAGTGCGTATAACCCGAACGGGTAGTAAGACGCGGTGCTAATAATAATAATATTGAATATTGATCAACCTATTAAGTAAATGTACTTTATTAAATACAAGAACCAATGAAGTTAACAAAAGTAAATTCCTCTTTGCACCATTACACTGTTAGTTTTCTGTGGACTGACAGTGGTAGCACAATGGTGGCGTATTCTACTTTACTGCAGCAAATTACTCGAATAACGTAAATTTTAAATTGCATAAGGTTAGGGTTTTTAGGAATCTTGAATTGAATCATATCACTAGGCGAATACTTATTTCTGTTAATTATCTGTACACTATTGGATACGAAATTTGGAATAATAGCTTTAATTTAATTTAATAATTTTTAGGGAAAATGTGGCCCCTGGAATGTGAGGCTGGGGCAATTGTCCCCTCCCTTCCTCTTTAGACGTGGCCCTGCGTTCGGGTTGTACACCTTGACACTATTTATTGTCTCAAAAAATAATATAAAATATTTCCTCTATAGTTCGTCCGAAAACTCTTGTTAAAGTATGATATATTAAGTTCTCATATAGAGAAATTATTGATGTCGTGAAAAAATTTAAACTCAAGTCTATGTTGTATCTAGTTGTATACCCTGCCCTACCCTCCCACCCTCAACTAAAATAAATATGGGTCCAAAATTTTTGTTGGTCCCCATGTCTGTCTAGTAGCTACTGTCCCTGGAAATACAACCAAAATAGTTTATTGATTTCGTTAGAACTTTAAATTTTTATTTAGACTAATATAGTCATTCCTCGATACCAAATCAAGATTTTGACTGTAGCCTTAAAATTAAGAGTTTATTATCCAAGGTATTTAACTTTTAGGTTGCGGCAGAGATATATGGCGGTTTTGTAAGTAAGTGTAATAACGTTAGTATTTTCGAACAAAAAATTGTTTATATTTTGTCATTAAATTCAGCATATTTTGCCTTAATTATTTACATCCTGAAACCATTTTTAGAACACAAGTTAGGTATGGAAAATAACGTCTTGCAAATGTCCTCCATTTTCATTCACACATTGTTGAAGTCTTGCTCTGAAGTTAGTCATGACATCACGAAGCATGTTTATCGGTATTGCCCTAATTTCATTTTCGATAGCAACCTTGAGTTCTTGCAGAGTGCGTGGCGTCAAGTACGGTGGTCAGAGGGAGGGGGGGAGGTGGTTACTCTATCGTCAGTTATTGCCATTTCAATAACCATGGGGCAACTGAACAATGCCCAAGTGTGATTCCAGCAGGACGGGGCAACCCCCCATACAGCACGGGTTTCTATGGCAGTGCTTAGAGACATGTTCCCACAACGCCTAATTTTACTTCGTTGAGATATCCCATGGCCAGCGCGGTCACCCGATCTTTCGGTGTGTGACTACTTTTTTTGGGGTTATCTGAAGTCGAAAGTTTTCATTGATAAACCAAGAACTTTGGAAGAACTCAAGGTTGCTATCGAACGTGAAGTTAAGGCAATACCAATAAACATGCTTCGTGATGTCATGACTATTTCAGAGCAAGACTTCAGCAATGTGTGAATAAGAATGGAGGACATTTGCAAGACGTTATTTTCCATACCTAGCTTGCAATCTAAAAATTGTTTCATGGTGTGAATAACAATGGCAAAATGTGCTGTATTTAATGACAAAATGTAAACAATTTTTTGTTCGAATATACTAAAGTTATCACACTTGCAAAACCGTCATATATTTCTGCCGCACTTTGTACACTTTCTGAAGCGACTGATTATATAATCACACGAGAATTTATTTGAGCGAGAACGAGAGAACCTTCCAATTTTACCGTGAAATGTATTTTCACATACCTTCCAGTGTTTTTTCACACGCTACAATCGACATGAGACCAACGGCTTTATTTCCCCTCCGAAGGAAGTTGTGCTCTGGATTTTTATCGCGCAAGAAAAATTCTTCGGCCTCGGCTGGGTTGAACCCACAGACATCGGGTCCTGAGGCGAGCACTTTACCCCAAGACCACTGAGGTAGATTATGTGACCTTAAATTTCAAAACATACTTGAGAAACAATATATCTCAAATATAACGTGACTATGTGACTCACATAAAGATTTTTTCGGACAAGATCCGAACTTATTATATTAATGTGAATAGTATTCAACTTATTAAGATGGCGTGACAAATGATACACAATATTATATCAGAATTAATATTTGGTTTGGGCTATACGCTATTCACACTCATACATTAAACTTTAGGTTGGCCTATGCTACCTCTAACACGTAATACTAATACTTTAGCACCGCGTCTAACTACCCTTTTGGGTTGTACGCTTAATTACTAATTACGCTAATGTGTTAGGAATTGGGAAAGTTGAATATAGAAGAGATGAGCCCTCATTTGCGTGGAGGCAGAGTTGAAAAAACCCCGAGGGAAATCCGCCCCCATTTCACCTGAGCGAGATTTGAACCTCGATCTCCCCGTTCCCGGCAGTCTAGATCAACACATAACTAGCGCGTTAGCTAACCACGCAACCGAGACGGATCTCTAACACGTGAAGTAAAACAAATACCTGTTGGCTTAACGCACCAATGATTTTACCAAATGACCCTCTTAGGCATCATACTCAATATAGACTACCAATGGCTGGAAGATTCGGGGTTCAAATCCCGGTCGAGTGTACTGAGATTTTTTTTCTTATGTGGTTTCCTATCTGTCTACAGACGAATATTTGTACACTTCCTCTAAATTCATCCTTTCTTATCCCTAGCACACGAGCGTAATTGGTACATATACTTCATTCACGGTAGGAATTACTCTCTGAAAGGTCTTTTTTCCTACTAATATCCTACTATATAATAGATTTCTGGTAGGGAAAAAGGCCTTTCAGAAGACAATTCCTACGATGAACAGACTTTATGCGTGTGTTGGTGACCTGGCAGTCTAGGGGTAAGGTGTCAGACTTCTGTGCTGTGGGTCCGGGGCTCAATCCTCGGTCCCGGCACAGACTTATCTGATTGCCAAACCCTTCCTTCACCTCTGACAAGACGTGTATTAATCACAACTTGTGAATGTGAGGAATACCAGGCCTCTACCGTGGTTCGGATCCCACGTTAAACTGTAGGTCCTCCATTTCATCTCACAACCACTCTACCATTACACATTAGCGTAAGTGCGTATAACCCGAATGGGTAGTAAGACGCGGTGCTAATATTAACAATAATAATACATATGCGTGTAACCTTAATGGGTAGTAAGATGAGGTGCTAAAAAAAATACCAATGAATTAAAAATATAAGTCTCACCCACTACACATGACAGTAGTTGACATTATTGGCTGAGTAAATAGATAGATATGTGAGTTCGTCGGCCACCAAGAGCTATCAGCCAGCCATGATGACTGTTACTTTGTTGTTGTTGTTGTTGTTGTTGTTGTTCCACCCACTTCGTGGTCTGAGGCATCAAGCTCGACATAGACTGTTGAATACGGAAAGATCGGGTTTCGAATACTCGTTGGAAGTACCGAGGATGTTTTATTTTTCTCCCGTAAATGGATTCCCACTCAACTTCATGCAAATGCGGATACATTTAATTTAAACTCTAGTTTCCTTATTCTAACTACATTGGTGTACATATGTTGATAGCTTGAACAAGTAGTAAGACGTGGAATTACATTTATTTGTCATGTCGGACACTTCCAAGATACCCATTTGGGATTAAATCGTTTTAGCCATTTTTTGGAATATTTTATGTTTTTGAAAAACCATTCTACAGTAAGCTCCCCATAAACGATATTTTACTCCAGAAAGAAGTACTAATTCTCTTCTTCTTCTGTGAATCAGTCCTGAGACAGGTATCAACTGGACATCTTCGAAAAATAAATTATATAGTGTTATTTGTCATAACACTTGATCCCCAGAGATAAATTTTAAACAAAATCGTCAAATCTATTTTCGAAATATTTTAAAATTTTAGAAAATTTCCCCTCAGTAAACTACCCTTTGACGAAATTTTTCTCAAAAAACCAATGCTACAATGGTTTTTGAAATGTCTAACAAATTCTAGATTTGCATTTTAAACAACATCGTTTAAACCAGTTTCAAAAAATTTGGAATTAAAAAAAAATCACACATCAGTTAACTATTCTTTAGTAGAGGGTTAGGGTCCAAATACAAAAAAAAAAAAATTCAAGGTATGGCTCTATAAAATCTAATTATCACGAGTGAATTAAATCCATCTTATCATTTGGTTAATGTGGTCAGGTACAGGACATACATACAGACAGACAGAATTGTAAAATCTACATTTTTGATTCGGAGTCTCATAAAACGTATTGATTCAGAAAAATCTCCATATTAATTTTTCCCCGATTACAATACTTTCTCTTGATCTGAGAAAGCTATAAATTGAAATAAACTGAATTCAATATATAGGTTCACTTTTTACGTAACAACATCAATATGTAGGCCTAACTCCAGGGGGGAGAATGCATCCTCAATATTCAGTAAATGAAGTGATAAAGTAACCCACAGCCCACTCATAAATAGTCATAGCAAAGGAAGCTGTGTTTCAAACTATCACATTGTTTAAATAATATTTATTATACCATGAATTAAATCAATTTAATTTAATGATGGTGGCCTAGTGGTCTAGGGGTAAGGTGTCAGACTTCTGTGCTAGGGGTCCAGGGTTCAATCCTCGGTCCCGGCACAGATCTATCTGATTGCCAAACCCTTCCTTCACCTCTGACAAGACGTGTATTAATCACAACTTGTGAATGTGTGGAATGCCAGGCCTCCACCGTGGTTCGGATCCCACGTTAAACTGTAGATCCTCCATTTCATCTCACAATAACCCTACCATTGCACATTGGCGTAAGTGCGTATAAACCGAACCAGTAGTGAGACCCGGTGCTAATAACAATAATTTAATGATTTCACTTATATACTAACCGGCCCCTTGGTGTAGTGGTCAGTTCACCTGACTACAAATCTAGGGATCTTGGGCTCGATTCCTCGTTGATACCTTGAGTATTTTTTCCTAAAATAAATTATCCCAACGCTCTTCAGTGTTTGGTTATTAGACTTAAGTTAGGTTTAAGTGTTTCCACTGGTTATACACCATCACACACACTATCACCCTCATACTTTCACAATCATTCTCACTATCTCCCTCATACTCACTATCACCATCACCTCATCTCATCGGGACATGGAAAGATCCTCCACGGAAAGGATGTACTATTAGTACATTCGGGCGTCACCTGGACAACGGTTCATTAGTACTGAATAGTCTTTCCACTACTGGGCTACAATTGATATAGCCCAAATGCACTATATTATTATTATTTCACTAACCAAAATTGAATATAAACGTTTGTTTGGCCGTCATAGGCGTTAATATACGGACGGCCATTTTAATCTGAGATCCTTAAAGGCAACGAATGACACATACATTTTAAATTATTCCTTGAGGTCGTCTCAACGTGATATTGGTCTGGCTAATTCTATGAGATTAATCCAAAATTTCAAGAACAAAGTGAAAGATTTATTGATAACCAAATAATGTCTAACAGATATTATTTCCTGGATTTTTTTTCATTTGAAGATTGAGACTACATAATCCATTGTACACGATTATATCTCTCACAGAAAAATATATAAATATTAGCCCTACACCCAATAATCCCTCTAATGCACTTTAAAAAAATCGAGAAAAACTACAAAATACATTAACAACTTCTGATATATTCCACAAATAAACAGATTTTTTGATAAGAATTTTAAACAGAGTCCGTAATGCAGGTTTGCAAAACCTTCTTATAGCCTACATATTGGTAAATGTGTGGACATTATTGATCACTATAATAATAGTTATTTGATTTCATCACTGGCGTGGCATAAACATTATTGTGGATTCAAAGAGTTCAACTGCCACAATATAAAATCCTATTTTAGTCCGTCAATATTATTCGTAGCACAATGGAATCAACACTTTTGTATTTGTAATATAGTCCACAATCATTCTGACTGCACAAAGTCTACCGTCTTATTTCAAATATTTCCATGTATTTTGTTGATTTTGAATCTCGTGTCGAATGTCAACATTTTTGCTATGACATCTTTAGGCTCCAAATAACTTGTTTTCAAACTTTCAGTAATTATAATATACTCATCTAAAGATAATTTATTTAAATATATAATTTTGAAACATATCATACTATATCAAACTAATGTTCTTAATCTGAAAACACTAGGATCAATAATTTAAGGTAGCTTGCTTATGAAATCTAGTTTTGGTAATGTCTTTATACTGCAATTTTTCACTATTGTTTAAAAATTTTTATCCATTCGAGTGTAATATATGATATACCTAATAAATAACCATGGACAAAAAAGAAACGTAATTTAAATGCCCATTAAATATTAAGAGCTTAATAATTTTATCATACACTTATGGGTTTGACCAAATTTGCAACCCCTCATTCATGGATTATAACTATCAAGTATCACGTTCGACATTCAGTCTATAGTGCCTTAATGTTCCCTTTATGCAACTGAAGTTCATATTAATATTTTTAGACATTATTTGGTGTAATAAGAACTGTTACTCTAGTCTTTTCGATGTTAAAAAATCAAAGGGTATGAAGTTTTGTTTTCTGATCAATCTTCGTTAGCTTTTCAGCATAAAAAATATGACAACTAAATTTGAAACGATGATGGTCTTAATTTGATTTAAAATAATGTCTAGAATTAAATTTAATGTTTATGGAATTTTTTTTATCTTGTCAAATATTTAAAATCTTTATTTAGGGTTACAAAATATAATAATAGGCCATTTGTTAGAATTGATAACTTAGCCGGATATTTTCAAAATTATAAGATACTAGAATAAATTGGTGACTTTATTAGAATATTACAACATGATAGGTTTGTTGAGGAGATTTTATTTAAACATTTTAACTATCATAAAAACATTCAATCTAAAGGGTAGCTTACATATTTTTTCCACAAAATTAAATAGATAAGAAAAGAGAAGTCTAATTTTGATTACCAAATTAGTGTACACTAAAAGAGGAATATTTTTTATATATTGAGTTGGTGGAAACGGAAAATAGGTAATCTATAAAAAATTAATATTATTTCTTTAGTTTCAAAATTTCCCCATATTTTTTTATTTTGTCTTTAAATATGCTACGCTATAAGCATTGCAAACAAATTTACTATATTTGAAAGCATACTATGAGCAAATGTTTTGAGGTCTGTAACACAAATCTGGTCATATTAACTTCCACGTTTCTTCGGATGGTAATTAAATCCATCGGTTCCATGTTGATTGAGACATGTAAAAGAACCCTAGAAAGTATGTGAATCTACCTTTCCTGACAAAATTGGTGGTCCCTTTAGCGCTAGCTCATAAAAATTATCGTGTGCTGATATAATAAATCGGTTCAGAAAGTGCACTTATACTTCAGCTAAGTTAATAAAAAAAATTGTTAAACCTCTAAATCTGTTAATGCAAAATGCAAGGATGGATGGTGAAATCGACAGTCTGGTGAATGCGTCTTGGAGAATATTTGGATATATGTGGACTATTGCAAAGATGGAACTAGTATTGAAAGAGGAAAAAATGGCAGTATTTAAAGGTGTGTTAATGCTAGCATTGTTTTATGAATATGAAGCGTGGGGTTGTCAGTAAAATCAAAAGAGCAAGATGCTGTTTGAATGAGATATCTAAGAAATGTATATAGAGAAACTAATATGGACAGAGTCAGTAGTGAATGGGTGCTGAAGGAGTGAGGTTTGAAAGGGAATAAAATAGGTCAATGTGAAAGAAGCGTCTTACGTTGGTTTGGGCATGTTGAAGAGATGAGTTTGGATCTGGCGACGAAGCAAATAATATGAAGGTAGAGAGTGTGAATCAAAAGAAAGAGGCAATCCATGTTAGACGTGTCTAAATGTGTTAGAAGAATGTGTAAAAAATAGAAACATTACGAGTTTTAATAATAAAAGAGCATGTATGACTCGGTGTATGGATGTTGTTGAAGAGAAGGGAGTACCCAAGGATAGGGAAGTGTGGATAAAGTTAGTGAGAATGGATTAAGTAAGGAGTTGTTTTTTAGCTATATGCACAGTTTATTGCCTACCTGATAATGGAATGGTATGATTAGGTATGTATTTTTTGTATAGGAATGTAGGTTTAACTAAACTGGTTGATATTCTAATACACCTGTCGTAGGAAGGCTTAAAAACTGGTGTCTCAATAAAAACGATTGGATCAATACTGTGCCTCCTAGGTAAAGTGGAGTTTGGCTGATGTCAAACGCTGAATTTCTTTAGATACCATCCCACGGCCTAATAACAGGGAGATTAGATAGTATAAAGATTGCGTTCAAACCAGAAAACGCATTTATGTGTGGGTTTCTTTATTCTTTACTTGACTACATTGAAATTGGCAACAATAACTTTTTTTTTTACACATTTAAATGATTCTTTTAAATTTTTGTTTTAGATTGATATCCGTGGGGCTGAGATGAGTTCTTAAAAGGTTAAGTTCAAGCTGCAATACCTACCTAAGCTAGGTGTTATCTGTGGGGTGATACGGGCTCTTAAGACGTCTGGCTCAAGATTTGATACCTACCTAAGTTAGGTGTTATCTGGGGGGTGAGACGGGCTCTTAAGACGTCTGGTTTGAGCTATTTTACCTAAGTTAGGTGTTATCTGTGGGGTGAGACGGGCTCTTAAGACGTATGGCTCAAGCTGTGTTACCTACCTAAGTTAGGCGTTATCTGGGGGGTGAGATGGGCTCTTAAGACGTCTGGTTCGAGCTATTTTAACAAAGTTAGGTGTTATCTGTGGGTTGAGACGGGCTTTTAAGACGTCTGGTTATAGCTGTATTAACTACCTAAGTTAGGTGTTATCTGTGGAGTGAGACGGGCTCTTAAGACGTCTGGCTCAAGCTGTGTTACCTACCTAAGTTAGGTGTTATCTGGGTGGTGAAATGGGCTCTTAAGACGTCTGGTTCTAGCTTTATTACCTACCTAAGTTGGGTGTTATCTGTGGAGTGAGACGGGCTCTTAAGACGTCTGGTTCTAGTTGTATTACCTACTTGAGTTAGGTGTTATCTGTGGGGTGAGACAGGCTCTTAAGACGTCTGGTTCTAGCTATATTACCTACCTAAGTTAGGTGTTATCTCTGGGGTGAGACGGGCTCTTAAGACGTCTGGTTCTAGCTGTACTACCTACCTAAGTTAGGTGTTATCTGTGGGGTGAGACGGGCTCTTAAGACGTCTGGTTCTAGTTGTATTACCTACCTAAGTTAGGTGTTATCTTTGGGGTGAGACGGGCTCTTAAGACGTCTGGTTATAGCTGTATTAACTACCTAAGTTAGGTGTTATCTGTGGAGTGAAACGGGTTCTTAAGACGTCTGGTTCTAGCTGTATTACCTACCTAAGTTAGGCGTTTATCTGTGGGTTGAAACGGGCTCTTAAGACGTCTGGTTCTAGCTGTATTACCTACCTAAGTTAGGTGTTATCTGTGGGTTGAGACGGGCTTTTAAGACGTCTGGTTCTAGCTGTATTAACTACTTAAGTTAGGCGTTATCTGTGGAGTGAGACGGGATATTAAGACACCTGTTTTGAGCTGTTTTACCTATCTAAGTCGGATGTTATACGTGGATTAAACGGGCTCTTAAGAGAATAAAATGTTCACCCCCATCGTTGTAAAAACACCAGGCAAAACAATAAAACTACTCCACAACACTGTAAAATCATAATCCTCTTTGTATATTATTTCACAATTTCCTGCAAAATCATGGTTTCTTGTAGAGTTTTGTAGAGCCCTCACAAAGAGAATATATTTCAATTTTCATTAAGTGATATCTAATAAGGTGGCTACTATAAAAAAAAACACATATATGTATATAATTGAATTTATATTTTGTTGACCTCAAATAATTTTACGAAAGATTGTCTCCCAAATCCAAATTTTATTTTACTTTCTCTAATGCAAAACGTGAAACTTACTCTTTCTAAAATGTTGACTATCGTTGATTTAACTAAGATGGGTTACAGAAATGAAAGAAAAATATATATCTTTATCTTAAACCAGCATCGGTGACAACATTATATATGTCCTCATTCTCAAAATAGGCTATACTGCACGTGAAACGGAGTTCGAGGTTCGAATCTCGTTTTAATGTGCTGGAAGGTGGTTCTTCCGATTGACTATCGGTTTAGGTATAGGGAAAGTAAAATTTAAATCAAGAGTGCTCACATTTGCGTGGAGAGAAAGGGTGGTAAGCCATTACCACCTTCAGTACACCCTAACGTAGTTAGATACCAAATCTCTCTTTTCATCAGTGGTATAGTCCGTTACGAGAGTGACGCCTTATACCAGGGATGGTGAAACTTTTCCAAAAAGTGTGCCACTTGAAGACTAGCTGAATTTTGAACTAGTCTAGTTTGCCACTTGAGGACTAGCTGAATGTTGAACTAGTTTAGTGTGCCACTGGAGGACTAGTTGAATGTTGAACTAGTTTAGTGTGCCACTTGATGACTAGCTGGATTTTAGCTAGTTTAGTGTGCCACTTGATGACTAGCTGAATTTTTAGCTAGTCTAGTGTGCCACTTGAAGACTAGCTGAATTTTGAACTAGTCTAGTGTGCCACTTGAGGACTATCTGAATGTTGAACTAGTCTAGTGTGCCACTTGAAGACTAGCTGAATTTTGAACTAGTCTAGTGTGCCACTTGAGGACTAGCTGAATTTTGAACTAGTTTAGTGTGCCACTGGAGGACTAGCTGAATGTTGAACTAGTTTAGTGTGTCACTTGATGACTAGCTGAATTTTTAACTAGTTTAGTGTATCACTTGAAGACTAGCTGAATTTCGAACTAATCTAGTGTGCCACTTGAGGACTAGCTGAATGTTGAACTTGCTTAGTGTGCCACTGGAGGACTAGCTGAGTGTTGAACTAGTTTAGTGTGTCACTTGATGACTAGCAGAATTTTTAGCTAGTTTAGTGTGCCACTTGATGACTAGCTGCATTTTTAGCTAGTTTAGTGTGCCACTTGAAGACTAGCTCATTTTTGAACTAGTTTAATTTGGCACTTGAGGACTAGCTGAATGTTGAACTAGTTTAGTGTGCCACTTGATGACTAGCTAAATTTTTAGCTAGTTTAGTGTGCCACTTGAAGACTAGCTCAATTTTGAACTAGTTTAATTTGCCACTTGAGGACTAGCTGAATGTTGGACTAGCCTAGTATGTCATTTGAGGAATAGCTGAATGTTGGACTAGCCTAGTATGTCATTTGAGGAATAGCTGAATTTTGAACTAGTCTAGTCTGCCACTTGAGTATTAACTAAATGTTGAAATAGTCCATTTTGCCAACATTTATTTGAGTTTAATAATGAGTATTTAAAAATAAAAAATTGATAAATCTTACTAAATGTAACGAATGACTTGTATAAAATTGTAAATATTTGAATAATCTCAACATTTTAAAGAAGGAAAATTTAATAATTTGTAACTTTGATGTCTTATACATATTTTTTTCAATAACTTTAAGTAAATACATTTAAAAAACACCTTCATTGGAAAAAAAAAACCATTAAATTGATATATAATGTTATACTCAAAAATATCCTTTATCTTTTCCAAATTAATTTGAAACATATTGCTATATTTTGTTAGTCAAGATATTAATGTTAGGTTCATAGCTTGTCTTCAACAGCACGCATAGACGCCTCGGTGGCATAGTTGGCTAACGCGCTAGTCGTGTTGAGCCAGACCACCGAGGACGGGGAGATCGAGGTTCGAATCTCGGTCGGGTGAATTGGGGGTGGCTTTTCCTAAATGGTTTTCCACTCTCCCTCCACGCAAANGGGGGGGGGGTTCTAAATTGTTTTCCACTCTCCTTCCACGCAAATGCGAGTTCACTTCCTCTAAATTCAACCTTCCCAATTCCTAATCCATTAGTGTAATTAGTACTTAAGCGTGTAAACCGAACGGGTAGTAAGACGTGGTGCTAAAAAAAACAAAAAAACAGCACACATGATGCAATTAAGTACGAGCCAAGACGATTTTTAGCTGTTGACTTTACATAAAGTTCATTGGGACATGGTATTGAATGACATGGCAGTCGAAATAATCTTGAATTATACCACGTAATTCTGAATTTTTTCATAAAAGCATGCCACACGAATCGTGTTCGTGTGCTACCCACTGGCACGTGTGCCATAGTTCTACCACATCGGCCTTAGCCAATTTAACCACAGAGGTGGCTATTAGTTTAATTAAATACAGATATGCTGAGCAAACAGTATGAAAACATTGAAATAAAAATAACTGCTTTGGTGGCCGCATTGTCTAAGACGTCACTCTTGCAATAGACAAAACTGCTGATGATGGGTAGATGGTGGCTCATATCCAGGTTGGGTGTACTGAGCGTGAAATTTTCTAAATGGTTTTTCCACTCTCCTTGCGTAAAAATGCGGGTACACTTCCTCTAAATTCAAACTTTTTCATCCCTATCGTATTAGCGTAAATAGTAATTGATTATTAAAGGTATTTAACTTGTACTTTCTGAACTGATTTATTTTATCAGCACACGAGAATCTCTATGAGCTATAGAGCGACCTGGTGGTCTAAGGGTAAGGTGTCGGACTTCTGTGCTGAGGGTCCGGCTTTCAATCCTCGATCCCGGCACAGATTTATCTGATTGCCAAACCCTTCCTTCACCTCTGACAAGACGTGTATTAATCACAGCTTGTGAATGTGAGGAATGCCAGGCCTCCACCGTGGTTCGGATCCCACGTTAAACTGTAGGTCCTCCATTTCATCTCACAATCACCCTTCCACTGCACATTAGCGTAAGTGTGTATAGCCCGAACGGGTAGTAAGACGCGGTGCTAATAATAATAATAATAATAATAATAATATAGCGAAAGGGCATACCAATCTTTTCCGGGAAAGGTATTTTCACATATAATATCTTCCAGGGTTCTCTTACATGCTACAATATACATGGGAACGATTGCTTTACTTCCCCTCCGAAGGAAGTTGTGCTACGGATTTTTATCATTAAAGAATAGTCCGTTGAACTCTAGCTGGGTTTTGAACCCACGAACATCAGTTCCTGAGGCTGATACTTTACCCCAAGACCATCGAAGTTGACATGGATAAACACAATACATATACATTTCATGGGTGAAGGAAAGAGGGATAAATAATTTCTCTTTCTTTTAAAGGACGTTGTCTCCCTGTGACGTCATGGTAGGTCAAGGTAGGATTTCCCATGTTAGTGTAATGACGTTTTATTCAGCGAGTTCTAAAGATATAACGTTAAAACGAAAACAATAAATTCTTAAATAGTTCTAAAAATATTCCTGCAGCATCACAAAATTATTTTAATTTTAAACTTGAAGTACTTTTTTGTAAACGTATTATTTTTATAAATCCTCTACAACAATTTGGTTTGGTCATGAAAATGTCCTGTAGTAGTCTTCCTGCCAGGATGTAGATTAAAAAAGTCCAAGGTAGCAAATGTCTATCTAGAATACGAAACAAGAAAAATGTAGTTTTAAAAAGCAAGTTAATGTTTTTATGGGGGAATACGTATAGTGAGTGTGTAAACTTGTCAGAGGAATAGGGGAAGTGTAATCAGTAGATAAACAAGAGACCTCACAGAATGAGCTGCTTATTTTCTTCCATCTCTTTCTATTTCGTACATTGGTGTGTCTAAGTGTGGTAGTGCTTAAACTGCTTAGATGCGTCAATTTAAGATGCAACCCGCTTCACAAAATTGCTTTGAAATCTTCAAGTAGGCAACGTCATGAGAAGTGATTCCAGAAAGTGTATTTGATTTTAGTTTTTGTCATCTACAAATACGTAGGCCTACTTTCCACTGCTCGGAAGTGATCTACGTGGGGACGGCTCCTAAACTACGATCTGGAAAGAGAGGGGAAGATGCTGAGAGGTATTAAGAGAGAAAAGGTGTGAGAGGAAACCTATAAGAAAGAGAGGGAAAGGGAAACCCAAAGAGTTAAAAGAGGACAGAGAAAGAGAGGGCTTGTGAACGTGACGGGTTGCCGATAGATAGATAGATAGATAGATAGATAGATAGAAAGGAAGAGTATATACCGTACGTACCGCTAAACAATTGCAGCAACGCTGGTTGGTCGGATTGGGATGGATTTGTCTGCCTGCGCGGTTCGGATTATCTACCCATGATTGATGAAACTCCGTTGCATTTAAGTACCTCTTCATCATCCCCTCCTTCCCTGCCTTTTCCCTCTCCCTCTCTCTCTCTCTATCATCCTACAGACCCTACGGCCTACACAGTTCATGCCTCTCAGCCTTTTACTGTCGCATTCACATTTATTAACCGTTCCAAATAAACACAGCTATTGTGTTTCAAGATGGCGGGGGTGGATGTTTAGCGTAGTTTGGTTGTAGTGACTTTATAGATATCTAATATGTAAGTCAGGGGGACCTACATATGTGATATATACCTCGTGGGGATATTGATAGATACCTGGGGCCTCTATGGCTCATGGGGACTTTTATATGTGTATTTATATGTATACACATGTGTATATTGTATATATATGTTTGTGTGTGTACATATGAGTTTATATATGTACAAATATGTATATATGTTTATATATAATATATACATATAATCATGGGGACATTTTAGCACCCATGTGTCCACCGATGCAGTTATCAAATTATTAAATGTGATCTTAGACATTACGGAATGTAAATTTGCTATACACATTTAATTCTTATATTTATATTTTAACTTTTAAAAAATCAATGAGAATTTGAAAAAAATATATATATGTTGAAAATTTATTTTAAATTTATGTGATCAGATAATTTCAAACACTAATAAAGTTTTCTTGATATCCTTTTCACAATGTCAGAGGTGAAGGAAGGGTTTGGCAATCAGATAAATCGGTGCCATGACCGAGGATTGAACCCCGTACCCCTAGCACAGAAGTCTGACACCTTACCCCTAGACGACCGGGTCACCATACAATCGTAATTAGTACATAAGCTTTTATATAACCCGAACGGTTAGTAAGACACGATGATAAAAAAAAATTACTTTAGTTACGTCAATGACAACTCAACCACATAAGTGGTGTTTTTTTTCAAACAATACATTAAACAATTAACCAATTTAAGTGAATTGAACGATTTAGATGCAAAAAAATAATAGCTAAACAAACATAAATACGTAATGACCTTGAACAGTTGGCCTAGTGACCCTGACCTTGGCAAATCGATATTTCACTCTGAAATACAACAAGGAACTATGTGGGTTATTTCAACTACTTCCTCTTTAATTAGCCCTATGCGACTTACCGCTTGTTACGACTATCAGCAGCTTACAATGATTTAATAGCACCAGATGAGTAGGGTGAAAATTAAGGAAATGCACACGCACTCATCAGGAGAGGGATACCAATTCTAAAATTACAATGTGTTGTTCTACCTCTAGGTAAGCCTGTTCTGGATTCAAAAATTAGTCCTAATCTCCTGGATCTGGGTCGAGAATGCTAAGGGATGTGTTTTTGCTTAAAATAAATCAGTAGAAACATTGCTTAATTTTCTTCACATGGTGATATCATCAGTATCTGTAAAGGGTGTCCTGGAATTTAATGACAACATTTTCTCTTCATTTAAAAAGTTTGTCATATAATGCCGCTACGCTCATAACGGATATTCAACACCTGTTGATATCATCGTGTGAAGAAAATTAATCCCTTTGTAACTACTGGAACATTATTTGATTTATTTTCTATAAAAAAAATTGTCATTTAATCGCTAGTTGGTGTTAAAATACTGTTTAGTAGATTTTATAAAAAATGATTATATGGTGAAATAGATAATATTTAATCTACTACTTGAAATCTGTTTTTTTTTCTATCACCGGGTCTTACTACCTATTCAGACTATACGCATATATAATAATTACTACAATGGGGTAGGGATGAGGAAGGAAGCATCTAGGGGTTAATGCTCGCGATGCTCGTTGGGGGCGTAGCCCCCAAACCTCCAGTTAATTTTCTTTACAAGTGGATGTAAACTAACGTAATTCCAGCGTTGTTTTGAACGTAACAAATTAAAGCTACCGGTATTGTATTCTATTTTTTGACCATTGATTTAAATAGGAATTTCATGGGTAAGCATGGTTGGTTCAAATTTTCCAATTTTTCGAATTGGCCAGTGTCGAATTAGCGAAATCCTAATGTATATCAGAAATACAAAAGCTAGGTTAATCAAATGTGCACCATTATTTGTGGTCTCTTGAGGCCCATATGTCAACACCGCTTGTTGATTCGTTCACGAACGATTCATCTCTATTTAAATTCGAGTTGTGTTGTGTTATGTTTGCATCCTAATCAACCTAACCTAACCCTATTGTTTTATTATTTTATTGTAATTATTGTAAAGAGTAAGGGAGTTGTTTACATGCTGCCACGATATTCAGGTTTTTTTCCGTGTGCTTTTGATACAAGGTTTAGGTGCGCTTTCGATCCATACCTTCATACGCTTTCGATCCATACCTTCATACGCTTTCGATCCATATCTTCATACGCTTTCGATACATACCTTCATACGCTTTCGATCCATACCTTCATAGTCTATAGATCCATACATTCATACGCTTTCAATCCATATCTTCACACGCTTTCGATATAAATCGTTATACGCTTTCAATCCATATCTTCATACACTTTTGACCCATATCTTCATTTACTTTTGATCCATACCTTCATACGCTTCTTTCGATCCATATCTTTATACGCTTTCGATCCATATCTTCATACGCTTTCGATCCATACCTTCATACGCTTTCGATATAAATCGTTATACGCTTTCAATCCATATTTTCATACACTTTTGACCCATATCTTCATTCACTTTTGATCCATACCTTCATACGCTTTCGATCCATATCTTTATACGCTTTCGATCCATATCTTCATGCGCTTTCGATCCATACCTTCATACGCTTTCGATCCATACTTTCATACGCTTTCGATCCATATCTTCATACGCTTTAGATCCATATCTTCATACGCTTTAGATCCATACATTCATACGCTTTTGATTTGCGGTTTCTTCCTCTTGTGCGCTTTCGATGCTCTCAGAATCCATAAACCACGTAACGCGGTAGAGAGGTTAAGAAAAGGCGAGTGGGGGTAGCTCTAATGTCTAAATGGTTTTACATGAGGGTTGGGGCTTGGGTGGTACTTAACGTAATACAGATATAATACTTAAATTCTAATATTGAAAATATAATATTACAATTCATGTTTTCATCGTTAATACACATACTTATAGATATCTTACGAATGTTTACAGTGTTGAAAATTAAAGTTAAGCACTTTTTTATTGCCTGAATTTAATCACAAAACAACTATTAAGAGTTTGGTAACGATAATAACATGGAGGGAGGTCTACTGTTCACAGAACTACTAGTAAGACTATAGTAACGATAATAAAATGGAGGGAGGTCTACTGTTCACAGAACTACTAGTAAGACT